>QANZ01039306.1:174789-189777 GCA_003254925.1 Chamaecrista fasciculata
TCTGTTTTTTCGTTTTAGTACACATGTAATGTTAAGATCTGAATCGTAATCGTTAATTAATTTTGCAAATTACGCTATGTCACCTAATGTTAATTTATGTAACAGTTTTGTAGACATCATTTTCTCGACATAAATTTAATAATCCTATCGGTGATTTTTGCCCTAATATTTATCTAAATATATTTACCAAATTCTAAAGAACCACCCGTGGATTGACACGGGGTTAAAACTAGTTAGTCATTATTGTTGATACCCTAATTTATAAAAAAAAAAAAAAAAAAAAAAAAAAAAAAAAACAAATACTATTAAAACAATCTTAAACTTTCTCATACTCAGATTTTCAACAAATTTTGAAGATTTCTCCATTAAGGTATGTCTACAACAAACTTTTTTTTTAAATGTGTGGTAATTTTTAAATATAAGTTAGTGGTAATTTTTTTTATAATGAGTAGTATGAATATAATTTATTTTAATTTGTGATTTTTTTAGGTTTGAAAAAACAAATTAGTAAGTATATCTTTTTTGTAAATTAATTTTAGTAGATTTTTTTATTAATATTAGTTAATTTCAAAAAATTGTTTTAATTATTTTTTTAATTGATATTTACTATTTTTTATTGTTTGCAAGAGAAAACAAAAGGAGAAAGAAGGATAAAAAGGGAGGAAGAAGGAAAAGGAGATAAATAGAAGATTAAGAGGTAAGTATGTATTTTTTTAAGATCAAGTTAACATTTTTTTTAAAAAAATAATGTTGATTGATTTTTTATTATTTATGTTTGTATTTTTTTGTAGATAAGTTATTAGATGATGTATTAGTATAATTATTTAGATTAAGTTATTTAATTTAGTAGATATTTTAAAGAATTTTTATTATGTTAATAAAGTTGTTTAACAATATTAGAAATGTTAGTTAATAAAGTTGTTTAACAATATTAGACAATGTTAGGTATTTTTTTACATTATATTGATATAATTTGTTTAGATAATGTTAATTATTGTTTAATGTTAATAATTTGTTTAGATGATTTTTTAGATAAGTTATTGTTTTATTTTGTATATGTAATGTCAAATGTGAAATTTAATGATTGTAGAGAATTATTTTAAGTATTATTTAAGAGTAGTGAAAGAAATTAAATTTATTAGTAATTATTGTTGTTTAGTAAATTTAAATTTACTTTTTGTTGTAGAATTAATTATGGCTGAATTATGTGTTGCATCTATAATTAACCCCGGAACGGATGATCTTTCACTGCTATGTTTACATTGCAAACATTTTTTTGAGGTCGTCTGACAAGGAGATGTAAGTCAATATTTGTTGAATCATATGCAAGTCATTTAATTCGTTTAAGTTCATTTCAATCATAAAAAAAATCAATATTTGTTGAATGATTGTAGGGCAATTGAGTTCTAAGTGCTCGGAGATGTGACGATTCTGATAATCATTTTCCGCCGTGGGTTTTATATGGGTTGTTGGCACAAGCTGGAATTTTTTGGTATAACATGTTTAGGCTTTGTTAAAGTTGATAGAGAGTTGATCACTGCGTTGGTTGAGCCGTGGAGACCTGAAACTCATACCTTCCATATGCCAATAGTAGAGGTTACAATTACCTTGCAGGATGTGACAACTCTTATTGGGACCAAAGCTTAGGGAAATCCAGTCGTTGGGAAGACTAATTTATATTGGTATGCAGTATGTGAAAGACTCCTTGGCAGACGTCCCGAGGCGGTCGATATAAATGGTCAACGGTTGTGTCTTGGATGGTTGAGACAACATTTCTTGCCAGTTCGTGAAAATGTAGGACCTCGACAATTACTAATCTATGCAAGGGCCTATATATTGATACCATTAGGGAAGTTGTTTGGTGACTCATCATCACGTTTTGTTCATCTTATGTTTCTTCCCCTTTTAGAGAATTTTGATGACACTTATAACTATAGATGGGGATCAGTTGTGCTAGCTTTTTTGTATCGACAGTTGTGTCGTTGTGGTAAACCCACAAAGATGGACATTGGGGGATGCGTTCAGTTGATATGCTTATGGGCGTAGGAGGGATTCCACTTTTGAGGGTTTGGTCGTATAGTTGATATGCTTATGGACATTGGTCGTACATCCCATTCAACAATTGACCCCGGCATATAAAAATCGACCGCCGTCAACCAATGCCGCAGCATGTCATATGATGTTTCAAAGTCTCCATAGGCTTTGGCCACGGCCTTTTCCTTGCATGTCCACGCCTTCTTATACGACACTACGAATCCACCGAGTGTAGATCTCACTTGTTCAATAATCTATGACAAATAAATATTGAATTAATTTATTAACACAATGAAAATAAGGAATTTCATTACGAAAATTAACCTGAAATAGCAAAACATAAAACCTATTTTATTGGCAAGTCTGGCTCTTTGGTTACCACACCCTCGATGATATTAACTATGAGGTCTGAATTTATCATTTTACTGTTCCGACGAAAATGTCTATTAAGGCATGTGTGGTCTTCATCATACACGGTGATCATCCAGATACCATATAATTCTTTATAACATGCCCTCACTCTCCATGGACAACCGAACTCATCACTCTTTGAGCATTTAACTTCTAAAAACTTATGAAGATTTTCTATTTCTAAAGGTGTAATGTCTTTTAATGAACCACATCCTTAATGCATCCTTCAAACTTTCTTTGCTCTCAAACGGCGTACTCTTCTTAATTTCTAGTTCCCCATTGAGTGAATTTGGAATCTGAAGGTCCTTTGCCTGTTCTGGATAAGTTTCATGCAAAAAAGAGGCCGAGGGAGAAAAATTTGCCAAATGTTGAAAAGGATGCACTGAGTCAATAGGAGTAGGACCACCACCATTGTTGACATGTTGTTCATCCTCATCTGTGTCTGCATCAGTATCGTCATCATCATCATCATCATCATCTTCTTCTTCTTCTTCTTCAAAACTCTCATAGGCATAGTCTTGATTAGCCTCTTGCTCAATAATCAGATTAAATGAATCATACAAAACAGGTTGTTCATGACTAGGACTAAGAACTTATGCATACCATGTTTCATCTATTTCGGGTTCATCGTTTAAATCAAACCTTGAATCAACATTACTGGTTCGAACATAAAGTTCCATTAAATTTAATAATTGATTCGCAGTACATCCTAAATGATATCGTATCATGGCTTCTACATCATTATCATTAGTGATATCTAATGTTCTAAACTTCATAGAGAAAATTTGAACAAGTAGTCTATAGACAATATCAGATTTAACTTGGTTCCTCTGCAAATTCAAATTTCTCAAAATCAAACCTCTAAAATCCTCATAGGAAATATTGTCTCTAACCCGTATTATCGATGGGGATCCTTCCATCTGAAATATCATTCCTTCATTATGAGAATGTTCTATAATTTCATTCATACAAACTGATACCAAAATGTTATTCATTTCTTTCCCTGCATATATAAATATTCATTCAAATTACATTTTTAAGAAGTATCTCTAAAACAAATAAAACTTATTAAAAACATCATTAACGAAAATATTACAATAAACTGTTAAAAATTTACATTTATAACCTAAACTCTTAAAAAAATTTATTTTCAACTATATAATTCTAAGAGAATAATAATTATAACAAAAAAAATCGCATTTACAAAACTTTACAAAATTATGAAACAATTCTAAGCATTCATACAACAAAATATTTAATATTATTCTAACAAGACTTTCAAATAATTATATAATCTACAAAATTATTAGGAAATAATCATAATCTTTATGAAGAATAATGAATGATGAAAAATAATGGTAGAAAAATAATCTACAAATAGTTATATAATCTACAAATACATTATAAATATTCAAATCATACAAAAAAATTAAACTCAAGTAAAAAAGTTTAAAAGAAAAATAACCAACCTCTTGCCTAGTTCATCTCTTGATAAAGTGTAATCTTTATGAAGAATAATGAATGATGAAAAGTAATGGTAGAATGATGAAAGAAGAAGAGGAAATATGGAGAATGAAGAGAAGAAGAATGAAGAATGAAGGAGGAAGGTGAGAAGAGAAGAAAGATGAAAATGAAATGAATGAAGGAGAAGAAGAAAAGAATTCTGGTAAAAAATTAGTCGTTCAATAGTCAAATTTTATTTTGAATTGAAGTTACCGCCCGCAAGTCGCTCCCAAGTGGAGCGAGTAGCGGACATTTAAAATTAATTGCCTCAAGTCGCTACCACTTGCCGCGACTTGCGTGCAGAAAAAAGTTGTCGCAGGTCCCTCCAGGTGGCAGCGACTTGCGACACACTAATTGCTATCCGATTTATGTCGGGCTCGCATGCAAGTTGCTACCACCTGTAGCGACTCGCGTGCAGAAAAAGATTGCTGCAAGTTACTCCAAGTGGTAGCGAGTTGCTACAAAACAAAAAAACTACTCTACGCTGCAAACCAAAATATAGGTCGAAGTCCTATTTTGGTCCCCCAGTTATGCTTAGTGTTCCAAATTGGTCCCCCAGTTATTTTTCGTTCCATATTGATCCCCCAGTTATGCAAAATTTGACAAAGTTGGTCCCTCTAAACTAAAACCCCCAAATATTTCTTCTTTCTTACATTTTGGTTCTATTATAGAGAAAAAGGTCCTTGATGCAAAAAATTTAATCTTTTAGGAGCTAAAAATCAATTTTATCTTCTTTTAACGGAAAAATGGATGAAAACTGTTAGAGGGACCAACTTTGTCAAATTTTGCATAACTGGAGGACCAATATGGAACGAAAAATAACTGGGGGACTAATTTGGAACACTGAGCATAACTGAGTGACCAAAATAGGACTTTGGCTTAAAATATATATTAGCAAATATTTTTATAATAAATATTATTTAATAAATATTTATTTTTTAAAATATATACCTGTCAAAAAGCCATTTTATTAATATGTGTATCAATGGAATTTACGTATTAAAAAAAGTTGAGTCCAAAGCCGGCTGGAGGCATATATCTTATATTATATGGCTCCACCCCTTTCTGGTCGTCCACATTTTAAAACTATATTACAAAATTAATAATAAGAGGAAAATTATTATTTGATCCCTTCTTTTTTACTGAGTTAACAATTTAGTCCCTCATTTATTTTACATACATATTTGCGTGTCTGTTAGGGCACGCAAAGCCTCTAGTTATTAATATGTCAGAAGTCACAACACAACACACAAACGAATGAGGGAGAGATATATTAAATAATAATGAGTAAACTGGTGATTTAGTCCTTAAAAGATAATAAAATTTCCAATTTAGTCTTTAAAAGATATTCTTAAAAGTTTTATAAAACTAAAATTATAATAATTGAAATAGACAATTACAATCAATTTAGTAATTTTGTTAAGAATTAATTCAAATCTAACGGATAATATAATTCTTTAAACATGAATTCTTATGTATATATAATATCGACAAAAATTAAAATTATATTAGACTATTTTTTAAATTTTGGTTAATATCTTTTACAAAATAATTAAATTGATTGTAATTGTATTTTTCATAAACTGATCTTATAATTCTAATTTTTAGTGACTAAATTGATACATCTATCATATGTTAAAGATCAGATCATTAATTTCCACAATAATAAATGTATTCAAGAGAATGAAGATCACAAAACATGAAAATGATAGATTAGATACTGTTGCCCTTAACAAATATGGCATGAATTTGTTAAAAACAAAAAAACAAAAATGGCATGCAATGTAATTCGAATAGTCACGGTAAGCGTGCGCCACCACACTGCCATGATTTTCCCCCCAACCGTTGCCAAATTCACATTCTTCGAGGACAAAACAATTTACCCTTAAAATGACATTCAAGATTTTTTTATTTTTATTTTCTAAACTCAAATTACATTAATCTTTCTAAAGGCATAGCTAAATTTATTTGTTATATTGTTTTTTAAATATTACATTATAACACTGATGTAATAAACATAATTTATATTAATATAAAGCACTAATGTCAATGTTGTTAGGACCGAACCGCTCAATGACTCGGATAAATGTTCGGTTCATGGTTTAATCAGTTTAACCGGTTAAACCATCGATCGAACTAAATTATGTAATAAATAATAAATATTAATTATTTTTATTATATATAAATATGATCATTATATATACACAATTAAAATTAATAATTCAACATTTCTATTTTTTTAACCTGAAATAGAGTACGTTACAAGAATAATACAAAGATATAAAATAAACACAACATAACACATATATAGCTAGATAGATTTTTAAATATAATAAATTTTATGCAAATCAAACAAATTTTTTTATAAAATAAAATAAATTAAGTAAACTTTAGATTTCATTCCATTATTTTTTTTATTTAAAAGTTAATATATGAAATTATTAAAATAAAAAAAAAATTGGTGGATGGTTGGACCGTTGGTTCAACGGTTCTGACCGGTTAAATACAGTCCAATCCGGTCTAACTGCTAATTTGGTTTTAGGTTGAACAACTCGTTCTAGTGGTAGGTTGATGGTTCAACCTGTTGGACCGTTCGATCCGATCCGGTTTTAACAACACTGACTAATGTATTGTTTTGGAAAAAAAATATCCCAATGCATTTCGTATAGTTTAAGGTGCAAGTGTCATTTATAAAAATTATTGAATAAAGTATAATATTATATTTTATAATATTGAAAAATAGTTGTGAAGAATTACAGATTTTCTTAAGTTTTCTAATAAATTCTTATCACTCACTATCACCTTTTTTTAATCAAAACTACTCTCATCTTTTGTTTTTTGCCAACTACTCATTTCTTTATGGACAGAAGTTTTATTTTGGCTATAAGACCTTTCAACTCCTTAGTATTATTAATACATAATTTTTATAATTATTTTTTGAAAGTTATATATGATAATATAGATAAGAAAGTTTTTGTAATATTACATAAAGTATTACGATTTGCTTTTTTTAAAAAATAAAATAAATGTAAACCAAAACAGAGAACAATTAGCAATAATAATAAGAAAGTTAATTTTATAAAAAAAAAATAGGGTAAATTACAAATTAAGTACATGTGGTTAGGCTGAATCTCACATCACTGCCGTGTGATTTCAAAAGTTGCACTTTAGGTACCTGAGATGTGCGCCGTTTAGAAATTAGGGTACCTGTGATTTTATTCCGTCAATTTTAACGGAAAATGATGACGTGGCACTCACGTGAGTCAGCGAAAAATCAAATTTTGGTCCACGAACTATGGGATAAGTTTCACTTTAGTTCTAAAACTATTTTTTTATTTCATTTTGGTTCTCAAACTTTCATATTTGTTTCGTTTTTCGTCCAAAAAATGTTATTTCATATGGTTTACGCTGCTATTTCGAACTTAAATAATTAAGATGAATCATTTCTCTCTCAAATATAGGAGCAATCACGGGCTGGACTTGAGACCCGACCCGGTTAGACTAAGGGCGGGCCATCGAGCCTGGCCGAGCCAAACTTGGTTAATTCATTTTAAAAAATAAATCATATTTTTTATTTAACCCATTTATTTATTTTATGTATTTTTTATATTTTTGTTCACCTCTACTCAAATACGTAATAATAAGTGAGTTAAAAAAGAGAGGAAAAGAAATTTTCATTCTTAATTACAAATTGGAGATAAATTTGTGGTTAATTTTTTCTCTAATTTATGACTAAGATTAATGGTGGAAATTCTGATAAAATCACGTTTTGGAGATCAAAACGAAAAAAATATAAAAGTTTAAGGACAAAAATGAAACAAAAAATAGCTTTTATGACCAAAATGAAACTTACCCCATAGTTTGAGAACCAAAAATGAGATTTTAACCTTGGAGTGGAAACCAACGACTAAGATGCACGAGAAATCAACGGTTAAGATGCAAATAGAAATCGACAGTTAAGATACATTGGAAATCGATGACTAAGATTGCACCACGTCAGCATTTTCTCTTCAAATTAACAGAACAAAAACACAGGTACCCTAATTGCTAAACGACACACATCTCAGGTACCTAAAGTGCAACTTTTGAAACCACATGGCAGTGATGTGAGATTCGACCTAATCACATATATTTAATTTGGTAAATCCTTTTAAATGTAATTCATTCCAAGATTTTTTTCCTTGTTTTCTGCCAACAATTCATTCCAAGATGCTTCTATATTGTTCAATTCAATGAATAACATATTTAAATATAGAAATAAGATAATATGTATTGACTTACCCCCGGAAAACATGTTACTCAAACTTTGACCGAATAAATTATAAGCCTCGTAATATATCATATGTAAAAGAAGATATAAAAGTATCAAGTGTAATTTACTACTTTACCCTAGAAATCATAGGCCAAAAAAGAGGGACTACTACATATTATGATTTTTTGATACTTTTTAAGGAAATTCATTGAAGCTCATTTCTATTTCTCAAAATCAAAATACTATTCTTAATTGGGATGATAATGTATAGAGTATTGGTAACTTGGTATAATTTTCATATTTGAGTCTCATTTTTAAACTTTTATTTATATTAGTGAATATTAAAATCAATGTTAATTTTTGCCATATATTTTCATCGTCTTTTAATTTAAGACGAAATTTAAGTAAAGTATTTTTTTTATAAGTTATTAAGTTCTTTTAGTGACCCAATAAAAACTTTGGGATTGAATCCTTTACCGTTTAGAATTGGTTCATTTATAGTGGCACTACATTGTATAAAGATAGAAAAACACAATCAGGGAGATAAAGTGTCAGAGGTACGGGTTCCATTAATATTTTTTCTCTCTAATTGTATCTTTCTCCCTCTATACTATAGTGTAGTATCACTATATAAGATCCAATCTCTTACATTTCTCACTTCATATATTTCTTAAGGAATTAGAGAGGGATAAGAAAAAATATAGGTTCCATAAATCAATAAATATGTATGACCCACACTTTCTCTTTCTATATCTTCTTTTCTCCTTTTAACTCTAAAAACTAATTGTAAAAAAAAAAAACATATAGAGAATTTATTTTCAAAAATTTTATGTAGTAGTATTACCAATTATAATGGAATAAGAATATCAATCACAATTTTTTACATAATCAATTAAGCCAGAAAATATTATTAAAACTTGTGATACAAGGTAGCAAAATTTTATATAATTTTTTTAAAAAGGAATTAAATATATTAATTATTCCCACAACCTTGGCCCAAAAGTACTTTCTCTCTCCTCTAATCGCTTTATTTCTCTCTCCACCAACGCGCACTGCATCTCTTGAAACCGTTTTTCGTTCTCACACACCCATTTGTTCCCTTCCCACTATTGCTTTATTTCTTTCCACCAAGTGGTACTACTTACTACTTACTACTCTCTCTCTTCTTCTTCTTCTTCAACCTCTGCTTCAATGAACTCCTCTCGCTTCTTCTCCATTAATCCCTCTTCCCTCTGCTTTACTCTCTAGCCTCTTCTCCTTCTTCCTCGGTTCACTACCCATCAACAATACCCTTTACATTTGCTAACACAGCTTTTGATTCTCGTTTCTTTGACCCCAAAAACCATGGAAAAGAAGCAGGGTTTCTTCTCCGCTTTGAAAGAAGAGGTGGTTCGTGGGCTATCGCCGTCGCGTTCTCGGGCTAACAGCCCGGGACGAACCGGGTCGCCCATTTCGAATCTGCTCCGGCGAAAGAAGCATATCGCCGCCGACGCGTCAGTCGGAAGATCCGGCAGCATGAGGCCGTTGGGAGAGGCGTTGGCGCCGTTAATGGAGGGTCCGGACCCGAACGACGGGGATCCGAAGAAATCCGGGTCGGGTATTGGGCATTGGATGAAAGGCCAGCTTTCTAGGGCTCCTTCTGCAACATCGTTATCGTACAAGAGGTCTGATCTGAGGCTTCTTCTCGGAGTGATGGGTGCTCCTCTTGCTCCTCTTCGTGTTTGCGCCACTGATCCTCTTCCTCATCTCAGTATCAAGGATACTCCCATTGTTAGCACTTTCTCTCTCTATCTCTATCTCTCTGTGTATCTATCCATGTGAGGAAAATTTTGATTGGAGTCTTTTTGGTTTGTTTTCCTGCTTATACCTCATTTTGGCTAATTTCCAACCAAAAACGAAAATGATTGAGGAACAAAAGCACATGGTGTGCGGCTAAGGGAAAGGGAAGATTCTCTCTGTTTTTGGATGCATGTTGTTTCAAGATTTTGGACATTTTCTCGCTGTCTGTTATGTATTTCTGTACAATTTATCTTTTACCAGCAATTCCCCACCGAAATTTCTAGTTTATCTTATTTATTATATGGTTCACTCCTGATATGGTTAAGCATGGAAAAAGGGTAAATCATGCAAATCTTGTTTGTAATTGGAGTAAAAGTTCATGATGTCTCACTCAAATTCAGCAAGATTACTACTAACATTGTCATTTTTGTGCTGTATTGGGGAAACTCTCAGGAAACTTCGTCTGCTCAGTACATATTGCAGCAGTACACAGCAGCTTCTGGTGGGCAGAAGCTGCAGAACTCTATCCGTAATGCGTATGCAATGGGAAAGGTGAGAATGGTGACTTCTGAGTTTGAAACTGCCACAAGGGTAGTGAAGAATCGGAATGCCTCGCGGTGTGCCGAGTCGGGAGGCTTCGTGCTTTGGCAGATGAATCCTGACATGTGGTATGTAGAGCTTGCGGTTGGAGGAAGTAAGGTTCATGCAGGTTGTAATGGCAAGGTTGTATGGAGGCACACACCATGGCTCGGTGCTCACACAGCAAAAGGACCTGTGAGACCATTGCGTCGTGCACTTCAGGTTAGCCATTTTGCCAGTTTGGGCAGTTCTGTGGGATTTGGATCCTCTGAAGTGTGATATTTGGTGCAGTTTATGCCGTTAGAGAAAGATATGTAATATTTGGTGTAGTTTATGCTCTTGAGAGATAGGAAGAGGTAAAGAGTGAAAATATAGGTCCCATATACTTTATTGTTTTGGGACCATCTTTTCTCACTCTATTTCTTTCTATCTCTCTACAAATTGCACCAAATTTCACACTTTAGACGATTCACGTTTGATTGTGGTAGTGTTTTTCTTTGTTCTTTTCTTCTCATCTTGTGTGGTGGTTATTTCTTTCTTCAATTTTAGGGACTCGACCCTAGAACAACTGCTAGCATGTTTGCTGATGCTAGATGCATTGGGGAGAAGAAGATAAATGGTGAGGATTGCTTCATCCTTAAGCTCTGTACTGACCCTCAAACATTAAAGGCTCGAAGTGAGGGTCCTGCAGAAATCATAAGGCACGTAATGTTTGGTTACTTCAGCCAGAAGACAGGGCTTCTTGTTCACATAGAGGATTCTCATCTTACCCGAATTCAATCGAATGGTGGCGATGCAGTTTACTGGGAAACCACAATCAATTCATTCCTAAGTGATTATAAACCTGTGGAAGGAATCATGATTGCTCACTCAGGCCATTCTGTAGTGACCCTTTTCCGGTTTGGAGAGATGGCCATGAGCCACACCAAAACCAGAATGGAAGAAGCTTGGACAATTGAAGAGGTTGCATTCAACATTCCAGGTCTTTCTGTAGATTGCTTCATTCCACCTGCTGATTTGAGAACAGGTTCCTTCAGTGAAGCATGTGAGCTTGCTCAGGATGAAAGAGGAAAGAGCTCACTCGCGGTTCATAGGGCCAAAGTTGCTGCACTGGAGAAACCCCTTGATTGCAGCATCGATAGCATGATATGGAAGATGGAAGTCTAATCATATAATCAAAAGCAAATCAAATTGTTCATAGAAAAGTAACTAGTATATGACTTACTAACACTCTTAGAAGTCAGAGTAGGTGTTCATTGCTCAGCTTGTTCTTTCTTGATAGATTGTTTGTTTATTATACCTCTGATTAATCTGTAAATGGAGCATGAAAATTCAGGAGTGAATCTTTATGCTCAAATGCAGATTCCAACTATGGAGGTTGGAGCTCGGTTTTCCCAGTAGGAATATAGAGCGAATGGAGGTTGAGTTTTTAGTTTGGCTTCCATTAATGAGAGTAGAAGGTGGTGAAGGTTTGGTATAGCAGAAACTTGAAAGCCCTTGTTTTTTATTACTTCACACAACATCTGAGTTTTAGTGTCGGTGGTGGTGATATTAAAGAGGCTGCCATTGACAATGATGGATTTGACACTAACAGCTAAGTTGGTTAACTGTTAAATTTGTGAATCTTTCAGTGTTTTTACTAGCAAGTGTAGATGTTGTTTCTGGGTTTTTGGTAGCTTAGGGTCAATGTAATCCAAGCTTGTCTTGTGCTCTTTTGTCAGTTCTTTATCAATATGAAATGTAAACACTTCATTTATGTCCAGCAGATCATGAATGTTAGTGCTATAAATATGGATACATGTATCCTTCCATTGTTTTCTCGAGATATTCATGACTTGCATGCCTTTATTTTCTGGTCAGAAAAACAGGTTTTTTTTTTTGGCCTGAAGAAAAACAGGTTTTTAAAATGAATAAATTGATTCATTGTAATTTAAAATTTAAGTAACTATTTATTAACATAACTCACTTCACCTTTCTCTATAACTATTTTAAACTGTAAATAATTTTCTACTAACATCTTTTTGCACAATTTTTTTTTTCTATATTTACTTGGTTTTATGATACGTTTGTGTTTTTAACTAGTTCACTTTGCTCTCCTTAACTCTTCTTTTCTGCTGTTGTGCTATTTTATATTTAAAATTTACAATTATTTCTTGTATTTATAAGTTAATACTCAAATTATTTTAATTAACTATTTTTAATTCCGAATTTTTAAATGATTTATATTTTTTAAAATCTTAAGTTAAAATAATATTTACAAATTCATTAAATGTATGTTAAACTTGTAAAGTCACTAGAAATTAATGTGTCATGTTATGTTATACACTTATACTTATACATATATAAAACAAATCAAGAACATTTTTATTAAAATAATTTTTTTTGTTATTGTAATTTATGTTAACATTGTAAGAATAGAACACTACATCGAACTTCGCCTAGTGAAAAAACTTGTTGTATTGTAATGTATTTTAACTTATTTTAGGATCTAACCAAAAATGGGTAACTTGAGAGTAAAATTTTTTCCAACAAATTTATCTTTAATGATGCTCAAATCTCATACCTAGCCAACACATTGTTAGTTATAAACTTATAATTTATTTTATATTATAATTTATAAGCCAATTTAGTTTAGCTCAATTTCTTGACGTTTCTTAACGGAGATACTATATAGCCAAAAACTTTTTGTTGCATTTAGACAATGTCTAAACGTTAGATGAAATTATATACATTTTTAAATAGAAAACAAATATCTTTATTAAACTTTTTATGAGAATTAAATGCAATTTGTGAAGTTTATTTAGGTTGTAACAAAAGAGGAAATCACGATATATCCGGCCTAAATATTCTTAAACTATGAAATGTGATACATTTGAAAGATCCCCTCTTTATGTACCAAAAAAAAAATCCCCTCTTTTGGAATTATTTTCTGTTAAATATTCCATCAAAAAAATGTTTTTTTTTCTTTCACAATAAATAAAATTTAATTGAAATTTTCACATTTTTAAAGTAATTATAATAAAATCAAATTTTTTTTAATGCACTATTATAATAAGATCAATGTGGTCAAGATTTTGTTAGTTAGATGCCTTGTGAGATCTCAAGGTCTCAACCATTATACGGTTATACTTATACCTCTTTCTTTTATTTTCCTCTTCTTTTTTTATTCTTCCTTTTGTATTATTTTGTTCAGCTTTTGCAGGTATTGTCTTTCTCTTTGATTTCTCTGTCCACTTGAAGGTTTATTATTTCATTTTTTTTATTAGTATTTTTATTATTATTACTATATATTTTTATTTTTTGGGTACCCCCTTATCTAGGGGAAGCTTCCTTTTCCACCACATCATGATGCATTGATGCTTCAAGTTGACGTTAGTCAACACTGTCTTTTCTTCTCTCTCTCTCTCTCTTCCTTTACTCTGGGGAATGGAGATGACACATATACGTACTGCAACATTTTATTTTTACAAGAATAAATAATATTAAAATGGCATGTGAAGTGAATTATATGATTATATCATTTAAATAACCAATAATAACTTTTTTTTTTGGGTAGACAATAATAACTTATTTTTTTATTTGTAATAAGGTAGTTATATTATTACATTAGTCTGTTCATGTAATAACTTTTGTTATTATTTTAATTTGTTAGAGATTAAATAATTAATTTATTATTATTTTTAAAAAACTAAATTACTTTTTTGTAGTGTATGATTTTCTATAATAACAAATTACTAACGCACAGGTTAAGTATTTTGTTCATTCCTAAAAAAAAGAATTTAAGGACTAGTGAGTAAATGTGGAAACCCACCATCATTCTAGACAAGCCACTTGACCTTTCTTTTTCACATTCTTTTCGGCAGCATTGTTTTTTTTTTCTTTCTTAATATATTCACCACCACATTTTGATATATTTTGAACATGTAATTCAGATTTTTTTTTATATTATTCATGAAAGTATATGATATATATTTGAGTAAACACCCAAATTGGTCCCCTGATTATTGGGTCGCTGACAGATTGGTCCTTGATTTATGGAAATTGACAAATTGGTCCCCGAATTTTACTAACGTTAGTCAAATTGGTCCCTGAAGCCGTTAACTGCTGACGTGGCACGTTAAATGCCACGTCAGCAGTTGGAAAACTGAAAAAAAGAAAAAAAAAAAAAGCCAACTGTGCGTGCCACATCAGCATTAATAATAAAAAAAAATATTTCATTCAAAATTCAAATAGGTCCCTGAGTTATATTTTTATCTCATTATTCTCAATTTCCCCTCTTTTTCATCATCTTCATTCATTTTAGTCCCAAATCCTCAAAATAAAATTGTAAAATGTCCCAAAACTCTTCCAAACATTCCAGTTTAGTCCCAAATCCTCAAAATAAAATTGTAAAATGTCCCAAAACTCTTCCAAACATTCCAGTTTAGTCC
>QANZ01039306.1:198789-223150 GCA_003254925.1 Chamaecrista fasciculata
ATTTGCCGTTAAATCCTAACAGAATAAAACCTCAGGGGACCAAATCGCTAACGGAGCAAACCACGGGGTACCACAATGCAAAAAATTTTCTTTCAGGGTACCAAAGGGGAACCGCCCCTAACCACAGGGTACCAAATTGCAATTTACCCTACATAAAATTATTGTCAGAAATTGAGCTCACACTTTCAAGAATCATTTCATGATCATCTAGTTAAATAGTTGACATAATTTGATGTTAGGAATTAAAATTATGTTAATCAATCGCCTTGATCATTAGTTTTTAGACCCTACATTGGCCTAGTACAAATATGTTTTGTATTTTTTGTTTGCTATTATAATTAAGATTCTTATACTTATATTTTAGATTACACTTTATTTTATTAACTTTAAAGATGGATTTTCTTAAGTGAAATTGACATCTTAGACTATTCTCAAAATCTTAACTTAAATTGTATGATTGAAAAATCACAGTTTGTAGAAAAAATAAGAAGCAAAAGGAAGAAGAAAAGCAATGAAAGAAAAAGATGGAGTAATAAAGAATAAAAATAAAGTCACGTAACAGAATAAGTCCTCCCAAATACAAAAGATGCCCTCAAAGATCTCCCAAAGAATTCAAGCCAAAGGTATATAACAATAATGATAATAATAATAATAACCCAAATACACAGCCACAAAATAATAATAATAGTAGTAGTAATAATGGTAATATATAGGGGCAAATATGGAAAAGTGAGGATGTCTCCTAGAATAGTAAGGAGAGTAAAGCCCAGCTCAATACAAAGCTCCCTATCATCCTTTGTGAGTACCACAGCTTCTCTACTCCACTCTGCAATTCCACAAATTAAATTAGATTTATTTTTATTTTTATTTTATGAAGTGAAAATTATATATGGGGTTAGAAATTCTGAAAAGAGAAAGTAATGATGTGAAAGTTAAACTCTATTCTTTTCTTGTTTGGTTGTTAGATAAACTTTTAGATTCACCTTGCTATTTTTTTTTGTCAGAACTCACCTTACTAATTAAAAGCAATAAAATAGGCTCAGTCTCAATATGTTATGTTACTGAAAAAGCCCAAATTTTGAAGATATATAGATCCAAAGTAGGGCTATCACAACCATTTTGGGCTTGGGCCATCATAAATTAAGGCCCAATATAAACTTATGTTATAGACTGATCTTGTCCCAATAAAAGATAGCAAAAGACACCCTCACACCCCTAACCTGAGTTGTTGTTTTCTCATGTGGAAACGAAAAATCAAATAGGAAGAAATTAACTTAAGTCCACTCATTAAAAATTAATTTTAAATAAATATATAAAATTTTGATTTTTAAAATAGACAAAACAATTTCTATTAAAAAAAATTAGACAAAACAATTGTTTTGGACCTTTATGTTTGGGCTTCAAAACTCCTTCCATTTTTATCTTTCCTATTTTTCAATAGTTTTATTTTAGTCCTTAGTAAGTTTTATAATTGGTTCTTAACAGTTGAATATGATATATCTTTATCGTTTTAAGTCTAAATACAATGAAAGCGGAGCTATGAGTTACATTTAATGAATTTTTTCTTTGTTCAGTTGATGTCATAAGCAAAAAAGATTAAATCAAGCATAAAATTGGGCCCAATACTAGGGCAATTGTTTCATGAATTCAGTCATATGTCTCTCGTCTCAAGTTCAAGTATAACAAAATCGGAGCTACAAGTTATTCTTGAAGAGATCATTCTCTATCCAGTTGGGTCCATTGACAAATGAGATCACATAATACTTTGAAAGTGAGTTTAGTCATTTCAAAGTATTATTTGACCTCGTTTGCCAACGACCCTAACTGGATAGAAAAAGAACTCGTCAAGAGTAATTTGTAAACTCCGATTTCGTTACATTGAAACTTGAAATAGGAGAGATATAATCAAATTTATGAAATGAGCGACCCATTTTCAAACTCAATTTGATCTCTTTTTGACTACCCAAATATACAAAGAAAGAACTCATCAAATGTAACTTATAACTCCAATTTTATCGTATTCGAACTTGAAATGAGAAAAATATGACTACATACAATAGTTAATAAGAACCAAACTAAATCTTTTAGAAAACATCAAAGATCAAAACGAAACAAAAAAATATTATTGACCAAAACAGAATTTAGGATAAACATTAGGGACCAAATAAGATTTTAGCCTTTATTTTATATGTTTGCGTTATAACTTATAAGTTAAGTAACAAAAGAAAATCCCAAAGAAAGAAGAAATGACTATAACTTACATCGTTGCTGCCGGTCGGAGCTACATTAGCCGGGCTCGGACCTGGAGCTCCGGCGCCGGGTGCTAATGCCGGAGCCGTACTCGTCACTGCCGGAGCCGGAGCAGTGGCTGGAGTTGTCACTGGAGGAGACGCAAGTGGTGTGGGTGCGGGTGTGAGTGCCGGTGGAGGAACAGCCGGTGGCGGAGTTGCCGGCGGGGGAGTGAACGGTGGTGGAGACGCCGGTGGTGGAGTCGCCGGAGGAGGAGTAGCCGGAGGGGGAGTTGCCGGAGGAGGAGACGCCGGGGGAGGAGATGCCGGTGGAGGAGACGCCGGCGGAGGCGATGCAGGAGGAGGAGTTGTAGACGGCGGAGGTGCGGTGGCCGGAGGAGGAGTAGATTGAACCGGCGGTGGAGAGGACTGAACCGGCGGAGGAGAGGATTGAGGAGAGGGAGGAGGCTGAGTGGAGGTAGGCGGAGCCGGAGATGAAGTCGGAGAAGAAGACGGAGGAGATTGAGCTCCGACGCCGGCGAAGATAATGCAGATGAAGAAGATGAGGGATTTGAAATCCATGGCGTTGGGTGTTATCGTACGCACCGTGTGTGATTAATCGTGCGCACTGTGAATTGAAGGGTGTGGGTGTGAGTGTAGTAGGCTTATATTATATGAGAGAGCGTAGCAAAGAGATGTGTAGCGTCAGATTAGGATGGTTTGAAAGGGACCCACAGGTAGACGTGATTTTTGTACAACACAACAACTCACACATCTGATTGCCACGTGGATCTATGTCTTTGGGCTTTGGCTTAATTGAGGTGAAACCTAAACCCTATTATTATGTACACCCATCTTCATTTACTTCACTCTTACTTTTAGTTTATCTTAAGGGCGTTAGATTAGTAGAAGTGATTAGTGTTGTTTTAAAGAATTTTGGGACTGTTTTGCAATTCTATCTTCTATTCTATATTTTCAAAAATTATGTTTTGATCCCAAATTTTTTTATAATTTTCATTTTTAGTCCTTGATAATATGTATCCAGGGACCTATTTGTAATTTTCTAAAAATATTGGGAGTCAATATGTAATTTTTTTATGGCCAAAATTACAAAATAGCTCCAAAAAAGTATCAAAGTGTTAACAGAGAATACCAAATCACAGCATTTCAAAGTGTCACTGTTTAAACCACAGGGTACTAAAATGAAATATGACCAAACCTCAGGGTACCAAAATGTAATTTACCCTACAGTTTATATCAACAAGTAATAAGTAATTCTTATAAATAATGTTTGATATTTGAGTGTTGTCTAAGACAATATATCGTCAAGAGTACTTTGTTCTTGTTATGGAACCTCCTAACTTGATATTTTTTATCAAAATGGTAAAGCATATAAATAAAAATACCTTAAAATCATTCATACTTATGAGTTATTATCTTTGCTCCCTTTTCACTTAATTTTAAAAAAACCTAAAAAGAAACAACTGTTTAACACTTTCTCAACCCTCAATTGGAGATCCCACTCAATAAACATAACAAATAATTTATATGTACGAAAAATAAATTATGAGGTAAAATATTAATATAGAAGTAGAGCCCAATAAAAGAAGCATGATGGACGTAGCTGGTGAAGGAATGATGTCAAAGATTGTAAGAAGCCTTATTAGAAGGCTTGTATGTGAAGTTAGATGAGATAATCGAAGTCATGGTTGTTAAACAGTTAAATGAATGATAGAGAATGAAATTAATTAAATGGATTAATGTCTACTAATTAATAATTAATTGAACCACCACTATAACTAAAAAGTAAGGAATAACATACAAAATTATCTTTAACCCAAGAAGATTAAGGTAAAATTATATAAAGTATTTAATTAGAGGAATGGGGATTGTTTACACGCTTGAATATGCTTGTGGGTATGATATTGCTTTCATATTAGTTCTTCCTCCTCAATCACTAGTTTCTGTCTTTCTGACAGTGATAATAATATATGTGGCCACACAACTTTGTGCTTAAATATTCTTCATAATTATTTTGGCTTTATTAATTAGTAATATCAATCTATTTATTTCTTTTTATCAAGTTCTCTTTTTGAAAATAAATAAAATTACACTCTTAATTACAGCTATATATATATATATATATCGGCTCAGGATTTTTATGTGAAAGCATTTTTATAAAAAAGGTAATGAGTTCTTAACATTCTATTGTTTAAACTTTAGAGAGATTGATATTTTTGTGTTAAAAAAAATATGTAACTAAAGTACTTTTAATGAACCATATATAAATTTTAAGAAAAGAAGTCTTAGTAATATTTTTGGGCTTAATTAATTTCATTGCATGTAATTTCCAGTTCCACAATATAGCTTTGAGAAAAACTAGATGAAAATAAAATAAAATAAAACTATATCTCTGTATATATGTTTAACAAAACAATACAAGTCATTAATAATTCAAGCTTTTGGTGCATGCAGTCACAACATTATTATAATGTGCCTCCATATATAAGTAAAGTTTTGCTTGCCAACATTTGCATCATGCAGGAGTCTCCAAATTATCATAATTAAAGGGGTATATGATGATTAAAATTTAATTGAAATTAATTTTTATTTCCGAACACTAATAATTAATCATGTGTTTTTTTGTGGCATCATAGTATATTTAAAATTTCAGTGGTCAAGCATATTGAAAAAAAAGTTGAACACAAGTTTATAGTAAATGATATTATAAATTCATTCATTTCGCATGATGGATCCTAATTAATTAGACATTTTTTTAGTATGAAAAATACCCTAAAACATCAAACAACTTCAGTTTAATTTTAATGTGAACGTCCGATTAAAACAGATTTAATTAACTAATAATTTTTTATTATAATAAACTAATTAATAGCTAATACTAAAAGAATTATAGTATAAGGTTCCACTGCTTTTGGCATTTTCTATTGGTGATCACTGATCAGTAGGAGACATTGTCAATGATATGTGGGACTGGTGGGACTGTCCTAATTTTTCAATTTGCTCTTACAAAAAAAAAAAGAAGAGTTAGAAGACTTAATTTGAATATTATGATGGCATTTATAACATGCATGGCTGTAGTTAACTACCAAAATAATAATGAGGACACTAACTTCTTTTTATTATTATTATTACCAAAAAAAATATCGTCAAAATATATAAATCTTATATAGAATTTAGGCCAAAGTCCTATTTTAGTCCTTCAGTTATGTTCAATGTTCTAAATTGGTCTCTCAGTTATTTTTCATTCTATATTGGTCTTTCAGTTTTTCAAAACATGACGCAGTTGGTCCCTCAAACGTTTTCCATCTATTTTCCCGTTTAAAAAAAATGGAAAAATAAACTTTCATCCCCCAAAAGTTTTAGTTTTTTTTACATTAAAGTCATTTTCTTTTAATAGCAGGATCAAAACATAAGAACAAAAAATAAGTTAAGATTATAATTGAATTTAAACAAAATTAACTTTCATCTCTATCACTTTCCCGTCTCTCTCTCGTCTCTCTCTCTCTCCCGCCTTCAATTTTGCTCTGATCTTCAAATTTGCACAGGAGGAATCGTCCCGTTGAGCAAGTTTGACGATAAAACGAGAACCGTCAGTTGTGGAAACCAGCCAAAACAGGGTGGAATCTCGCCGGTGAAGTTGTTACGCGAGAAATCAAGTTGTCTCAGTTCAGAGAAGTCGGACGAGATTTCGCCCTGTTTTGGCCGGTTTCCACAACTGACGATTCTCGTTTTATCGTCGAACTTGCTCAACGGGACGATTCCTCCTGTGCAGATTTGAAGATCAGAGAAAAATTGAGATGAAGGTGAGAGTAGAGAAGGAGCGATTGAGGAGAGATAACATCACCGAGATAATTCTACGGCACGGAAAGATTTCGTAGGGACGAGAGAGAGAGAGAGAGAGAGAGAGAGGAGAGAGATGGAGATAAAGGTTTATTTTGTTTAAATTCAATTATAATATTAATTTGTTTTTTTTCATACTTTTGGATCTTAATGGAAAAAATTAAAATTTTTGGGGATGAAAGTTTATTTTTCCATTTTTTAAAAGAAAAAGTGGATGAAAAACGTTTGAGGGACCAACCATGCCAAGATTTAAAAAACTAAGATCAATATAGAACGAAAAATAACTGAGGAACAAATTTAAAATATTGAGCATAACTAAGAGACCAAAATAGAATTGACCTAGAATTTATCAAATTTTATTATACCAACAAAACAAACCGCTGTGTTGATTAGGGTTTAATCAAACCTTGTCTGTGTCTCTGAAAATTAAATAAGAAGTGAAAATCAATCTACTCTATATATACTTACTTTAGGATTAAACCTAGCTAATTAATGCATTGTTTACTTTTGAACAAATTATGTAGTATATATAATATGAAATTTAATTTTCTTATATTGAAAATAATTTTTAATTGGGTACTAAATCCTTATTGTTTAATAGACCTAAGGGTGATATATATGATCATCTTCAAATTTGAGCCTCAGGAAATAGGATTGCATGGGAGCTCACGATTGATTCCATTATCAATAGATAGTTATAAAAACTTTATCATATATATCAAAATAAAAAATAAAAACTTTATCATATAGGCTTTCAATTTATAACAATTCTTGTCACACCTAAATTAACAATCATGCTAATATATATCACTTTAAATTAATTAAATGTTTGTACACACTCCTCACAATAATCTCTCTTCAATTCAATTTCATTATCCTTATATATTTAAAATTGTACATATATATAATGTGTTGATGGAAATTAAAAGAGTGAATTGTACGCTAAGTGTGGATGGAAGAGAGGGAAAAAAGAGAAGAGAGATATGGTTGGTGAGGTGGGAATGAAGCTTTTGTTGATTATGGGATCATAGTGAGCTGTCCATGAGTGATGTATATATATAGGACCCAACAACACATCGATCCATAATTAGTTTATAGTGATCATGAAATTGACTATTAATTAATTCATTCCAAAATCTATGATCATTAATTAATAAAGGAATGTTTTATATACGTACATTATTCCTATTGCAGAATAATATATAAAAGTTAAAGTCAAACGAGAAATAAATTAATTAAGTGGATAGGATAAAATGAATATATATATACCTCTCAATTGAAAATTAGCTTAATTAATATGTTAATATATTGATAATTAATGGGTAACCACACTGGGTTGACATAATTTTGCTGTACGTCCAAAAACTATTTAATGCATTTGAAA
Organism: Chamaecrista fasciculata; assembly: GCA_003254925.1. Lineage (NCBI taxonomy): Eukaryota > Viridiplantae > Streptophyta > Magnoliopsida > Fabales > Fabaceae > Chamaecrista > Chamaecrista fasciculata. The sequence goes on from QANZ01039306.1 coordinate 206,263, forward strand.
AATTTGACGGACCATAATGCATAAAAAAGATATTGTTATCAAATAATAGTATATATATCATGAAGTGTAAACAAATGTAAGATGCTTTAACTTTTAATGAGATAAAAAAATTGGACATAATGTTTATCAAAATCAAATTATTAAATTCAATTACTTTTACAATTATAATTAAATATTGACTTTGATAATGAGTTACAGCCATAATCAAGTCTCATGGCCTCCATTAATTTATGCATGGTGGGGACTTGAGCTTTTGATAATTTGTTGCTGGTAATGAACATGATTATTTGGATTCACATGCATGTCTTCTTTTTCTGATGGGATGAAAAGAAAAAAGTTGAACTTGAATCTCAACAAAATGAATTGTATAGTAGAGAGGAAGAAAAAGTGGTGAGCCATAACAAGACTTTGCTTTCAGAACAATTCAAATTTCATGTCAGCTTTGCCAACACATGATTATGGGTAATTCTCGGATCATTTCATATATTATGATGGTTTCTAGGGTGCACATATATATAAGTAGTTGTTAGGATCAATGATGTTAACCAGGTAGGTAGGAGCTCTTTACTTAATCACTTGAGGGTATATATATATATATATATATATTTCTTTGATGGAATGCTTATACAAAATGTCTCATAGGCCTTTTGAGAAGTATATATATTTGAAACTTAATTAGCTAGGTTTTGTTATTAAATAAAATTAGAGATATAGTATAGTGGTGGAGTGAACATGGAGGATTTATGCGTGAGTGTTTCAAAGATGTTTGAAGTTTATGAAATTTTTCAGATGCTTGAGATTTATGAAAAAATCATTCGTCTATAATTTCATTTGATTAAGTGAAACTTAAGTAAATAATTTGTTTTATTATGAGAATTTAGACGGATTAATCTTACTAATGTATAAAGACAATTACTTGTAACAATCAATTCAAAATTTATTAGATGATAAAAAGAATTTAATTATTTACACATATATATAGTTATAAACTGAATAGGTTAATTTAAAAGACTAGTGTGAAAAATAGAAACGTAATTTCCTTACAAGTTTTCAAAAAAAATGATGGGGTTGACTTTAATATAGAGAAGGTTAAACTAAACTTTCATTAGTTAGATTTCTTTCTCATCCTCTTTAATCTTAATATTAAGAATGAATGTTAAGTCATTTATTTGAGGTGTGATTTTTCACAAAGGTTTCCTGCACATTGAGGATTGAAGAGTACTAACTGAGAAAATGCCACGTGCATGTTTCTGTTTGTACTTTGATTTCCAAGAGCTACACCAAGAAAATGAGTGTGTATCTACCTCTCACATGTATCCATCCACCAACTGGACATTTCCAGAGAAAAAAATAAGTTTTAATTGCTTCTATAAATTTAATCAGATTTCCTAATGGTTAAAGGGTTAATTTGGTCCTAAATGTATGCTCTAATGTTCACTTTGGTCCATTATGTTTCAAAATGTTCAAATTGGTCCTAAATGTTTACAAAATGTTTCATTTTGGTCCCAACTATTGAATATGACTTGTTTCAAGTTCAAACATGACGAGTTTAGAACTACGTATTGTTCTCGAAGAGTACTTTCTCTATCTAGTTGGGACCGTCAACAAATGACGTCAAATCGGTCCTAAAAGTAAACCTTTCGTTTTATGGTCAAACAAGTAAAGTTGATTATATCTCTCTCGTTTCAAATTTGAATGCGACGAATTTATAACTACGAGTTCCTCTTAACAAGTACTTTAAAATTGAAATGAGAGACGATAGAAATATGACCAAATTCAATAGTTTTGGACTAAAATGAAACATTTTACCACTATTTAGGACCAAAATGAATCATTTTGCAAACATTTAGGACCAATTTGAACATTTTGAAACATAATGGACCAAAATGAACATTAGGGCATACATTTAGGACTAAAATGAACCTTTGACCTTTCCTAATTGTACAACCTCTAAGTGATAGCTGTTTAAAAAATTAAGCATCTGAGTGTTTCAATCAAATCAATTTACTTTTAAAAAGTATGTTTATAAACATTTTCTATATTTGATGATAAATAATTTTGATCTCATATATATATATATATATATTCAAACTTGAAAGGAGGGAAGGAAAACATTCTTCTCTAGATTTTACTTATTATTCTTCCATCTATCAAAGCAATGAGAAATGGCCATTGCTTCATTGGTATCAAGTAATACATATAAATCTTTACCAAAAAAAACTAATACATATAAATCAAAATTCAAAATCGCTCCAAAATTGAAACTATTTTATAAGATCTATGGATATAGGCCCCCTTGGCCCTTGCTATTACTTTTTCTTTCCCATTCATTTTTCTGTTGTGCCATGATTTTTTCTTTTGGGGTGAGAGTGCCATGATTTGTTTTTTTTTAAGGTCATAGATTAGTGCCATGATAATCAGCACTTTATGACCAAAAAATAAAATTGTGAGCACTTTGTTCTTTTTCTGCTCAAGGTAGTTCATTTTTCTTGCAGCCCATTATTAAACGAGGGTATCACAATATTGTATTTTATTTTTTGCCAAACATGCAACACTAGTTAAAGGAAAAAAAAAAGAAGCAAGTAATATTTTCTTTGGACTGTAAAACATGTAACATTGAAAAGTGTAGATTGCTTCGGCCCAAATTTGTATTTTTATGGGCCTATAGTACACTTATTATTTTTTTTATTGGTCCAGATAGTACACTAATTCTGAAACACCACCTCATCTCTACTTTTAATTTTGACACTGATGAATTATGGACCGAAAAAAATTACTGATAAATCCTGTTCCCTCGAAAAGAAAAAAAAAAACAGTCCAAGAATGACCAATGTGGAAGATAAAAAAGAAGAAGTGAACGAATCTAGGAAAAACGAGGCTATGTTTGGGCTGATTGTGGCCCATGGAGTGTTTCTTACCAATTGTTTTAAAAAATATCTATGATCTTTTGTGTGCTTTCATTTTCCTTACACTCGCATTTGTTTTCATTTTATGGGAAACATCCAAAATTTAAAATGAAGTTAAATTAGTATTTTTTTTTAATTGAAGTTTCATATCTTTATTTAAAATTTCACGTGTCCCTTTAATTTAAAGCATGCTTTGTAATTTCCTTCTTACAACTTACAAAATTCGTCATGAATATAGAGCTCCTCATATTATTATATTCTCTATTTAATTGCCTATTTGCCTTAAACTCATTTCTCATAAAAAAAGAAGGGTAAATAAAAATAATGTTTAAAATTTATGTGCCATGTGAGTTGGATTAAAATTGATCTGACTTAAACGATGATTTGATAGTTCTGTTAAAAAAAATATTGATATACAAATAGAATAAGTGATTTACACAATTTAGAAATTAAGTTGAGGATTTTTTCGCAACAAGTTTATGGAGTTTTTTTTGCACATAGACCATAATTCAAGGGGTTTATTTATAATAAAATTATTATTTTATATTTTAGAAAAAATCATAATTTTATATATTTTGAGGGACTAAATTTTATTTTTTAAAAAAATATGAAGTTTACAACTTTAACAAATTGTCTTTCCATCATTTAATATCATTAGATTACATCAATGGTTATAGTTATATCAAATAGCCCATTGTAGGCATGCAACAAGTTGGTTGTAGTGATTATAAAGCACACTCTGATATTTATTTTCACCATTGGTTATAGCATTAATATGATCTGCACCGGATTTTTAGTACCACAAATCGCCCTCACTGTTAATAGCCATAACCAGACGATCATCACCTTCCAAACAAACAGTAAGTTTGTTGTGGTATGAAGAATAAACTTTCTCAGCGTATGATGTTCTCAAGGTCACATCTCGAAGCCCACACAAGTTAGCAACTAGAAAACTCGCAGATTGTGTTTTTGGGGAAGGGCTGAGAATATGTGGAGGGAAGTGAAGGTCACCAAAAGTGTCCATCAACTGAATCTTTCCTTCTTATTCTTGGACTCTGATGAGCCAAGACAACTTGGAAGTGTTGGTGATTTCGTCAAGGAGTTGGAGGAAGTAGATTGTTTCCTTAGTCAATTTCTCAGTATCGTCCTAGAAGTCAATGATGGGTTCGGGAACAGGAAGAAGGGAGTGCCAAGAATAGCAGACTGCTCGCATATGAAGTTAATCAAATCGAGATTCAAGGTGGTTATTTATGGGGAGGAGCACGTCGACAGGGACATCAGCTTATGAACTGGTGGGAAAATTGTCTTATCGGTGAAGAAGAAGGAGGAGCGGGGAGTTGGGGATGAAGAAATGTAAAGACTTTTGATTTAAATAGAGTGTAAGATTTTGGCCAAAGTTTTAAAAATTATCGTTTGCGATTAAAACTGCATCCTCTCGGAATCTTTTCTACTATAAAAGAATAAGTTGCTTACAAGTTTTGATTTAAAAATTGTCCTTAATAATCCATGCTAAATTGGTGTCTTTTGCTAATTACCAGTCACAAACTTTTAAAATTGTCCCTCAAAGTCATATGATTATTGAAAAGATATATCAAATGGTGAAGAGTTACATCTATACTAATTCAAAATTGTCCCACAATTCCTCGAGTCATGTGGTTATTGAAGAGATGCATCAAATAATAAAAAGTTACATCTATAAGACAGTATAGATACAACTGTTGGATCTTCAAATCTTTACTTTTTTTGGGATGTTTGTATTTTTTTCCTTTCATTAATAATTGTCTTTCAAATTAATCTTTTCATGCATCTTCAATATCACTTTTTCAAATTATTAGAAGTTTGTCTTGAATTTATAAGTAGATGAGAAGATGATATATGCAACCACCATCAGGAAACCTCTTCTTTTCTTATTATGCAGTTGCAGTAAGTGAAGATATATATATCGTAAATGATCTTTATCTTTTTTCTTTACAATGCCACCAGATGAGTAAACAACAAGCGAAGAAAATGCAGAATATTTTTTTTTCTTTCTTTGCTATGCAATGACGACACTAAGAATGGAAAACAAAAAGTGAAAAAGGTGTGCCTTCTATATTCTTCCAAATTCCAATATCAATATATTTTCTTTTCTTGGACTACTCCTAGAGATTGCACTATTGCAATAAAGGGTGATCATATATACTTGATAAATTTGGGCCAATTCAATAATTTTTGTATCTTTTCATGCCAATATCTAACTATATGTAGGGATGATCATGGGTAGGGTATTATGATACCCGGACCCAGACCCGTATGTGAGCGGGTATTAAAATCAATCCTCATATTCATCCACGCTGGGTAGTCTAATCCCCATACCTGGACCCAGACCCGGAAAATTTTTAAAATAAACTATTTTTGGTTAATATAAAATTTATATTCATCTAACTTTTTACATCTATAACTACTAAAAATTAAAAAATAAATCATAAATATCAATGCATTAATAAAATAGTTCAATATTTATAAAAACTTTAATATTTTTTCAATAAAAAGTGTTAAAGTATTATATTTTTTATATATAAAAATATATTTATTATTATTAATGGGTATATGAGTAGGGTACGGGTAGGGTACCACCATACCCAGACTCGGACCCATTAAGGATGGGTGCGGGTCCAAACCTATACCCATAGAGTAATTTTCAAGGTTCCCATTGATTATGAGTATTTTGTTCCTCCCTACTACCATGACTTTCTGATTCCATCCTAGTGTATGACGAGTGCAACCCCCTCAATTGCATTTGGATCTCAATGAATATAATGGATTTTTTTTTAGCCAAAGAATATAATGGATCTATAAAATGAAGGTTCACCTTCATAACAAGTCCCAATTGCTCCATTATCTTTTTCCTTCATATCGGTTTTAATTTCCACAAATTTAAACCATTGAGATCTTGTTGATTGAACCACCACAATCTTAGGGGTGTACACGGGCCGGGTTTCTGGTCGGCCCGAGACCCGGCCCGGTACAGACCCGGCCCGGGTCACCGGGTCTGGCCGGGCCAAAAATTTTTTTTTTCATTCATTCTATATATAATTTAACTTGTATATATTGGTAAAACAATTAATTTTGGATCAATTTAATGATGTTTTTATTAATAAAGACATTTAATTTGACTTAGTTGTTAAAAAAAGTTGATTTAATTAAGATTAAATATATATTTTATGTATATTTTAATATACAATTGATAAAAATAATAATAGATATGTATTTATTACAATTAAAAAAATATTTAGTAGTATAAAATATAAATATTTATAGTAAAAAATTAATTTTTTTTTTTAAATGAGGGTACCCCGGGCCGGGCCGGGTCCTCCGGGTCTGGCCAGAGTTGTACACCCCTGCACCACATCATGATCAAACAAAACAATCTTATTGAAAGCAGGCTGGGAAGACATCTGGTAGTTGAGTTCAGACGCGAATCTTGCATCACTAAATTCTTTTATTTTTTTTGGTCTGGTTGGATCACTAAAATTTTGTATACATTCTTTAAGGCCTGAGGGATTTTTTAAATTGGACCTTACTTGAATTTATGAACCTTAAATCAGTAATTTAATTGATTTATTGCTCATCCGATTTTTTAAATTTTGCTCTGACAAGACAGTGAGGATTTGTATGGACTCCACTGATCTTCAATTTGGCAATCGGGGCTCATTGGATAGGGGATTCAAGTTGCTGCTTTTGTTTGTGAAAATGGGCAATGGAATACTCAACGCTTCCGTCATTTTCTACCTCATGATATTGTGTTAAAAATTATCAGTATGCCTATCGAAACATTTTCAATATTTGATACTATGATTTATTGAGAAGGAATTCAATTGATGATGTTGACAATCTACATCCTATTGTGTGGTTTCCTCTACTCATTGCTTCGACTTTCAATTTCTTTATGTTTCATGACCATGAATTATTGCTACATTTTTTTGTCTACTTTTATTTCAATGACTTGAGGGATGAACATGAACATACTATAAAATTTAAAAGAGAATGGAAGAGAGGGAAAATAATAAGACCATTAATTAACTATTGCTTCCCTATATACTCTAATCATCCAAAAATCTGTTTTAAGAATATATATATAAAGAGGTGTGATTAATCAAAGTTATATGTATCCAGAGAAATAATTATGTGTACTATAATTATATTAGAGATAATTAATTTGTGAAAAATGGCTCAAGTTATAAACAATTTTAAATACATGTCGGACACTGAGTCTTTTATAAAGGCAAAAGTATTCTTTTGGTCCCCAAATTTTACATTAAATGTCAATTTCGTCTCTATCTTTTTTTTTGCGGTCAATTTCATCCCTAATGTTTCATATTTTAGTTAATTTTGTCCTTAACCCAACTTCTCTCAATAAATTGACGACCAATTTCATCCTATATATTTTTCAATCTGAGTTAGAATTTAAGTTTCTTATTCTATCAATTTTACATTACATGTCATTAGCTATGTAAAATTTGCCGCAGATATATTTTAGGCTAAAGTAAGAGTAAAAGATAAGATTAACCAAATGAAATTGGAAACGAAATTAACCGCAAATCAAGAATGAGAACAAAATTAACTGTTGGTGTAAAGTTAAAGGATAAAAAGAGTGTTTCTACCTTAATATAATAAGAGTTTAAACCACACAAATATTTTAATTTTATTTGAAGTTAATTTAGTTAAGAAAAAATAATAATTATAATTATATCTTTAAGATTTAATGGGAAACATCCAAAATTTAAAATGAAGTTAAATTAGTATTTTTTTAATTTAAGTTTCATATCTTTATTTAAAATTTCACGTGTCCCTTTAATTAAAAGCATGCTTTGTAATCTCCTTCTTAAAACTCACAAAATTCGTCATGAATATTGTAAGTTCCTCATATTATTATATTCTCTATTTAATTGTCTATTTGCCTTAAACTCCTTTCTCTAAAACTCTTTCCAGTTTTATCCAAATGAATTTAGGTTGTAATTTACAGTTTCTTTCAAAACTGGACAAGGAACATCATCTAATAACCATGAAGGGAATTTTAAAAAATGACCCTATTTGATGCCGTGAAAAATGGGTAAACTAACAATTTAGTTCTTGAAAAATTATCGAGCTGACAATTTGATCTTTGAAAGGTCAAACTGTGTTCTAACTAATTCTTTTTATGGACTAAATGGTATACCGTTTTAATTTTTTCAAGAACTAAAAAGTATAACGTTTTGATCTTTCAGGACTAAATGTATATTTTAATCTTTCAAAAATTAAATTTTTAGTTTAGTGATGGCCCAAAATTGTCAGATCATCTTTAACGACAGATAATTGATGGAACTTAGTTTGGGATCAATGGTGAGACGTTTTCAAAAGTTATGAGACCAAAATTGCAACATAAAAAGTTATGAGACCGAATTGAGACTTTTTTTCGAAGTTATGAGACCAAAATTGCAACGAAAAGTTATGGGACCAAATTGAGACTTTTGTCAAAGTTATGGGACCAAAAGTGCACTTTAGTCTATTAAGAAATTATGGTTTAGAAAAATTTGAAACACAGTGTAAGGGCATTTTGGTAAATGAAGGAGGCCTGAAAAATTGGGATTAGGCGAAGGTGCTTTTAATGGTACGCCTGATTTCACACTTCACATTACCAGAGAAAAAAAAAAAAAGCAAAACGTTTTGTTCTTTCTTTCTTTCCACACTCTATCTTTTCTGCTCTCACTCTAACTCTATCTCTTCGTCCACTGAACTAAACGACATGGCTATCATGTCTTCAGGACTCTTCTCCACTTTCCTCACCGGCGAGACGGCGTCGTTCGCCTTCCCTTCTCAGACCAGGTTCGCTCACACCCCTGCTAACCTGCGCATGGTGCGCAGTGTTACCTTTGCCACAGTGTCTGAACCTCCTACAGGGAAGATGGCTCGTGGTATCATGAGGCCTAAAAAAATCTCCCCTGAAATGCAAGCCCTCGTTGGGGTTCCTGAGATTTCTCGAACTCAAGCCCTCAAAGAGATTTGGGCTTACATTAAGGAGAACAATCTTCAGGTGAAACATCTTCCCTTTTTATTTTCTCATTTGTACTTGAAAGCTGGGACCCTATTCATATTTAAATATTCCCAAAAAGGAAATAAATAATGGGGTTAATCCCCTCTCCCCCTTCCCCTTTTTTTTAATATATTTTTGTGTTTGTATTTGGTTATTTTATTTCAATGGGGTCTGTGTAAGTCTGTCAAATATGTCGAACTTCAGGCTGGAAAGGCTGTATAGCTTGTGTGATGCTTAGATGTCTTGTTGATTTGGGAGGGTTTTGGGCCTGTAAAGCTATGGTTTAGAAAACACTTGAGGTTTTTGAGTCATTGCTTCGTTTTCCATGTACGCCTGGTTGAGATCCTTTGGGTCCTTTTGAGTGGCCTGTGTAGTTTCTGGTTAGCTTATTGCCCATGTAGAGTTGTTTTTTTTTATGATTTATTCTCCGAGGGGTTCAGTTTGGACTTTTCATTTTAAATAAATGTTCTGTTGTGTAAGGATTTAGTTTCTTTCATAGAATATATGTTTTTTAATCATGAATGAACAAGCATAGTTTGTTATCTTTAGTTTTTGTGGTTGTGTGAGTATATGCCTGAGCTAGCTCTTGGTTGGTCTTTTATGAGTTTAAGCTGTGTAAAATTATATATATATATATATATATATATATATNGACTTTACATTGATATATGTGTTCGGAAACTCCTAGTGTATGACATGTCCTCCCTTACCTTTGTTGTTATGAGAAAACACAAAAGTTAAACAGGTTCTATCTACAAAAAAAAACAGGTTAGATAGGTTATATTATATATCCTGATACTGCAGAATTTTTTAGTTATACCTTCTGTGATTTGGCATTGTGTAATATCTGCAATTGGTAAAATACATATAAGCATTTATTTGTGTCCGAATAGATCAATCAGCATGGTGATTTGGAAATTAAAAGATGCTTAATTACTAGTTTCCTTCATTTACTAGTGGTTTAATCTTTTTAGATTAGTTCTCACTTGGTATTTTTCCTTCTGATTCTGATAGGACCCTGAAAACAAGAAGGTCATCATATGTGATGAGAAGCTGAAGAAGATATTTGCAGGGAAAGATAGAATTGGATTTCTTGAGATTGCTGGATTAATTAGCCCCCACTTCCTTAAATGAAAGCAAGTGAAAATTAGTTCTGAAGCTTGCGGACTGTTTATGAAGATAAGACTATGTTTTTGAGTGCAGGTCATGTTTTAGTTCTTGGAAATGTAGGATTTGAATATTATGCCCTGCCATTTAGTAGCCTTAATTTTTAGTATTCTGGGTACAGGACAAGCTTTGTTAAAGGGTTTTGTTCGAGTAATGTAGGGTTTTCAACAGGCATTAGTGCTACATTTTAGGTTTCAATTTGAAATTTTACGTAATCTATAATATTGCTAGTATATTTACGGTGTTGCTTTCTTTTAAAGAGAATTATAAGATTACTCAACTTATAAAGATTAATAAATCAAATCTGTTATAACTAAATAAATAAGGTTGTCAAAGATAGAATTGTTAAAAAAAATATGTCTTATGATTGACTTTGTCTTGTGATGTTTCCTTAGCCCAATCTACTCCCTGCAATTATGTAATCCCGACTAAGACAAACTATCTTAATGAAAAGTTGTCTTAAGGTTTGAATCAAGCAAATCAAGGATCAAGAAAATTTTGCATGTTTCTAAGCCCCTAATCTAGAGTGCGAACAGTTAGAAAATGGATATCTAAAGTTCCTTAACTATACATTTCTTGTGAAGTTGGTTAAGGAAGGAATAAGAAGAGAGAGAAAATGCGAGTCCCATAAATCCAATCCCATACAGCTATAGTATTGAACATTAGCAAAATGCACAAGGAACGTTCTTGACCTGAGAATCTGTTCATCCGATAACATTCTGGAGAAAAGCCTATAGTCTGGATAGCAACAAGGCTAGCTCCTCGTCAGACACCTTAACTTCCATGAAAGCCCCCAGTGAAGCAGCAAGTCTTGCAGCTATTTGATGTTTACACTGCAATAAATAGGAGGTCTATAATCATTTTCAAAACAAATTTATGAAGAAATTATTTTCTCATATTGTGAAGAGAAAGTTAAACCAATGAAATCTGAAAGCAATTGAAGATAACATAATAATGGAGAAGCAAAGATCTGGTCTTACACAAAGCTGTTCTCCTCTATTCACAACGTCATAGAAGAAGGAATAACATGAGCAGAAGTTCTCAGGAAAACACATATACTCCTCTTTTCTTCTGGATTCTCCCATTACCTGAAAGAAAGACAAGGGAGGTATATTGTTGAAGCATGGAAAAAATTAGATGGAAATGATGGAATCAAACCTGGAAGATGGATCTTCCACTCGGTTCCCCAGAAATCCTCTTGACACCTCTCTGATCAACAATCCTAGTGGCTCGCTCAAAGTTCTTGCCAAATATAAAATGCAAACTGAGGGTGTAGTAAGCACACGATTCAAATTTCAAATAAGTCAGCGCCTATTGTTTAAGAAAATGAATTCAAAGAAAAAAAAAAAAAACCAGAGAAGAAAATTCACTGACGTCCAAAGATGATCGTCGGTTACTGTGTTCGTTCGCACGGAGTTGGATAGCAACCATCAAATGCCGCGTTTGCAATGCAAAATTCAAACGCCAAAAATTGGTTCAATAATCAATGTACCGCCATATCAGCAAGCCAATCAAACAGGAATTGAAGAGAGTAACTAGAGAGAGAGAAAGAAAAAGGCACCTGAACGTCTTGACTCAATTTCCTTCCACGTCGCCTCTGCCACCAAGCTGCTACTGCTAGCGTTCATTTCCGCCTTTGATTTTGTGTGCCAAGTAAAATCCTTCTCGAATTGAAGTATGGTTTAATTTGTGGATTTGAATTCTGAAAGGTCTAATCAATCTCCGTGAGACGTTGCTACGAGCGCGATTTTTCACATGAATGGTCTCGACGAAGGGAAGTTGTATGAAAGAAATGATATTGCTAGTAAAGTGTTCGATGAAATGCGTAAATGAGCAAAGCCATAAAGAACTTGATGCAGAGTGGGATCGTGGAATAGTGAGCATGTTCATTGTTTTTTTAGGAAACTTACTATTTAGTCCCTCCTTTTTTACACTTTTAACTATTTGGTCCCTGTTTTTTGAAATAGACTATTTGGTCCCTCAAAAATTAAAAATGTCAACTATTTAGTCCCTCATTTATCATAATTGTCTACTGTTTAGTCCCTCATTTATCATAATCGTCAGCTATCAGACGTTAAATGCTTACATGACACCGTTAAATACTTAAATGTCACTTTAGCATCCTAATTACCTAAATCAACCCGAACCGGACCAACAAATACAATAAAATCAGCCTAAAATTGAGTCAGACCCAAATATTTGTATTACACTTGAAGCTTCCATAAGGTATAAATTATTGAATTATTCTCAAATCTCAAACCCTAGGTAGTTCCAAATAGTTAAATATGTGACATTTAATGTGTTACATATGCACTTAATGACCACGTTATCAGTGTTGGTGACAGAGATAGACTACAGGGACTACCGAGTTGACATTTCTAATTTCTGAGGGACCAAATAGTCTATTTCAAAAATGCAAGGACCAAATAGTTAAAAGTGTGAAAAAGGAAGGACCAAATAGTAAGTTTCCTCTTGTTTTTTTGTGAAATACTTGCTCTCTAGAATCAGTTTTCCATCCATGGACACTTCTTATACGGCAAAAGTTTTCTTTTCCTATTACACATTTTAGTTCCTTCTTAACATTTCTAAAAAATTTCAAAATTTCAGTTTAGTGAAAAATAATAAATTCATTTTCTGATTAAAAAAAACTTATTCTATAGTTGTTAAGATTTCTCCAGAAAGATATTTCCCATAAGACAGGTATTCTAGGTCAAATATACAGTCATTACATTACAGTCAGAGTCACCCATGGGTACAAAGACTAAAAAGGTATTGTTATATCAAAATCAGCATTTTCGTGGGAACAAGAAACAGAATGCTCTCATCTCTGAGTTTGCATACAACGAAGGTCAGAAATACAAGTCTACACAATATAACTACAAAAATGCAATTTGATAATTGCATTATTCACACCCACAGGCCACAACTTTCTCCAGGATGTAAGGAACACCAAAAACTAGAATGAACACGGCACAGGGCTATCTACAACTATACCTCTTCTGCAAAAAGGACAGTCTCCACATTTGCGAACCCAAGGATCCAAACAAGCAGAGTGAAATCTGTGCCCACACGGTAGGCGTATCAGTTCATCTCCTTCCACAAAAGTTTCCAAGCATATGCCACAATCCTGCACTACTCTACATTCCAATTCTTCCAGTGTGGTTTCACTGCTGCTATAATAGACTTCCATATGCAAGCAGTTCATCGCTTCCTGTGTGAGCCCAGGTGGCTTTTTGTTCACTTGCAAGAGCTGCGACCGTTCAATTTGAGAAGTCAAGTCAGTTAGTGGGGTGCCCCCAGATAAACCTGAAGTTGATGATTCACCGCTCTCTTCGTCACTGGAGTGAATATGATTCATATCATCGATGTCTAGCGTGCCTCTACCATATAGCCTAGGCCTTAAGAGAAATGAAAAGGAAAATAATTAAATGAGACACCAATTATCCAAAGGTAGAATAAGAACAAGTTTAAACTTCTAAATTAAGCATAAAAACGACACCAAAAGAAAAGCAAAAGGACGTAAAATGTTCTTATACTGGTTGCATATTCGTGTAACATGCATATCCGATAAAGGTAATAGGACCATTTGCTGATTTGCATGCATTGAGTGCTCCGTTGAATAAGATAGTCAAATTAAGAGTAAATGTTTTTTAATCTTTAAATTTGATCAAGAGCTGCGATTTAGTCTTTAGATATTAGAAATACATTTTCTGATACCAGATTTTTTGAAACATCAATTATTTAGTCTCCAAAATGTTATCAATGGGGACTAAATAGTTGATATTCATGTTTGTAAAAAATCAGGGACCAAAAAGATTATTTCCAGTATCCAGGGACTAAATCATAATTTTAGGAAAAATTTAAGTACTAAAAAGTAAGTTTTCTCTAACATTTGCATGCACTACTATGAGATTTTCTGCTTCACAGTTACAGAAATAATATATATCAGGATAAAAAGCAATTAAATGTTTCCATATGTCACATGCACCTCAACAAAATAAGAAAACAATGTGCTAAGAACAAACCTGTTTCTGGAAGAGGGTGTCCCACTCAACCTCTCAAGGAGTCTTGCCCTTGCATGTACCACGGCTATGGGTAGCCTGTCATTCCCAATCACTCTAGGGCCTCCTACACTGCTTACATTTTCTGCAGCATTGCTACTGTTTGAAAGAGGCCGGCCATTTCTTAGGTCAAATCTAGCAGATGCTCGCTCCTAACCGAACAAACAGAACATTTAGGTGACCACAATAGTAGAACTCAAGAATGTCGATAAAAATATAGACAAGCTACAATAAATTTTCAACATAGAAAAGGAAACCAATAACATTTCTGAAATGCTTAAGGATTTTCAACATCAACTCATCTCCTGGATTTTCATAAGCATTAATTATAGTGCTTTATCACAACAAACTTAAACAAGAAAATAACCAAAAATATATGCATATTTCTTAATAAGTAACAACACTGTACAAACAAAAGAATAAGGTTAGCATAGTTGATCAGAACAAACAAACAAAACACCTATAAAAACTGTGAGCTCAGAAAAGATATTGAAGGCTACTTGCCAGACATGGAATTTCAGGACAAGTCATAACTCAAAATAATTCCAGTAGATAAATATCCCTGGATAATACAAATGGCGGACCTAACCAAATATAAGAGTTATGCCACTGCAAATTTTGAAACAGGTATATACTTGTCATTTGTCAATCCCCGCCCTATCTAAAGAAACCAATTCAATTAGCTAGCTACTATCACAAGGCTGTAAAATACAAGCTACTATCATTTTATTAAAACATATATTGTTCTATCCAAAAAATAAAAAGTACAAGCCCCCATCAAACAATCCTATTGATCTATATGCGAGTATAATGAAAAGGATCTCAAATATTTTCACCAGATCGTTGAATTTCAAACCATAAGTGCTTAAAACCCAAAATGATGCCAGGCTCGGATATCCTAAAAAACTTAATTTTGGCTTCAGTGAAAGAAACTCACTAAGATCACATATCCGATTTCATGAGCATCGGGGAGCTATTCATACCAAAGATCACAGCAAAGGTTGTCTAATTATTCGATTATACATACAATTGGACAAATATAACGCAAAGAATTCAAAGCTCGCCCTTAATTAACAAATTTTACGGCCTTCATTCTTTCTCTTGAGTAACAAAAATGTAGCCAAAAATAAAAGTTTACCGCGTAGGAGCTACGGTGACATAGCCGGCGCAAAGGCATGGACCGTCGAACAGTCTCACCACCACGCACATCATGCAGATGATGAGGATGATGATGATTGCGATGGTTATCGAAGTCGAGGTGAGTGTCTCGGCCGGGCAACGAATCGAACCCTAGATCATGAGTGGTTCGTCCCAAACGATACCTCCGGTTATAGAATAGCTCCGAAGCACTCGTCATGCACCGCGAAACACAAATCGGATTGATTCCCTTATCGTGAGAGAAAAATGCTAGTTTAAGAGGAAATCAGGCAGAAATCTATATATGTACACCATATATAGCGAAAGGAAGAAGTTTCGTATGAGGCGGGCAATTCACAACAATGGTATTGAATATTGACGAACCGAAATAGTTAATCTCCGCAACTTTTCCGAGAAAGTGAAGGGAAAATCGAAGGATAGAGCTTGATTGAGTGCTTTATGGGCTAAACAAAAAGACGAGAGATTAAAAATTTGCTTTATAATAAATGTTGTGGGGTTTTGTGTCTGTATGTAGCCCTTTATCCAGTAATGGTGTCATTTTACAGAATGGATGGCATCTGAGCCGACCATTAATTTCAGATGAGATCTTGGCATAATTTTGACCTCTCAAGATAAGGGAGTGGATCATCTCCATTAGAAATCCTCTCCATTCTCTCCATTACAACAAATTTTAGCCATCACTTAAATCCAATGTCTCACATGATGCCATGTCACTCCTTCTAAGCTTGAAGCACCTTTTGGGACCAAATGAAACTATGTCATTTGCTCTTCTTGCATAGTCCACATTTAAATTAGTGGGCGTTTGTTAAAATTTCAGTACTGCTATAATTTTTTTTGTCTCAATTTATATATATTCCACCGAAAAGAAAAATATTTCATATATATGATATTTTTTTTTAAAAAATAATAAATAACAAACAAATAATAGAAAAATGATATTTAAAGAAAAAAAATTACTATTTAGTCCTTAAATTTATATCGAGTCAACTAATCAGTCTCTGAATAATTAAAATACACGATTTGGTCTCTGAAATATTTCAATTATAAACTATTTGGCTCCTAGCGACGATTTGGTCCCTGAGTTTGATCTAATTTTATACTTTTTTGTTTCTGAATTTGTACTAAATTAATAATATTTGGTTCTTATATCTGAACTGATTCTATACTTTTTGGTGTCTAAATTTGTTCTGAATATATACTATTTGGTCCCTAAATTTGTACATTTTAGTCCTTGAATTTGACCCAAAAATCAAATCGTTGACAATTTAAAAAGAGAAACCTATTATTTGGTCCCTAAATTTACACCGAGTCCTTGAATAATCAAAACCTACTATTTGGTTCATTAGAATTATCAAAGATTTGATTTTTGGGTCAAATTCAATGATTAAAATGTACAAATTTAGGGACCAAATAGTATATATTCAAAACAAATTTAGACACCAAAAAGTATGGAATCAGTTCAAATATAAGAAGAACCAAATATTATTAATTTAGTACAAATTCAGTAACAAAAAAGTATAAAATTAGATCAAACTCAGGGACCA
>QANZ01039347.1:0-42607 GCA_003254925.1 Chamaecrista fasciculata
CGCAAGGTAGATTGGCTGACAGACAAGATGCGAAGCCGTGATCATTAGTAAGCTCTTAACCAAGTAATCTATCCCTGTTTTCCTTTTTTTTTGGCATAACTCATCTCTATCATTAATATAACAAACTTTGAACCAGAAATCTTGTCCAAATTGAACCAGAAGCTTGTTCAAACTTTGAAAATCATACATGTCCTGCTTTTTAAAGTATATGAATCCAGATTTGGCATATAATGATTAGGTGTTTGTGTCACATTTTAATGTATGTATATATTTTGTTTTTTTGTACTCTTGATTTTTATGTGTGATGAAGGACATGAAGGACAAGAAGTGCTTGGGGTGTGCTTCAAACTTTGTAGAAGATTTTGGCATCAATACTTGGAAGTTATGCTTGTAATTTGAGAATCATGCATATCCTTCTTTGTAAAGTTAAAAAGTTTTTGAAGAGATAGTTGAGTTTATTCTGATTCTTCTATGGTTTAGTTTGACTGAGAGGGAGGAATCAAATGCAAATTATGTCTAGTAAGACTTGCATCATTCGTTTAGTAAGACTTGCATTTTAGGGAGTGAATGTTTAGTAAGACTTGCATCATTCGTTTCAAGGTTTAGACTGACCAATAAAGAAATTATGTCTCTAAGATTGTCTCACTAGCAATTAGCTAATTGCTAGTTGGTTGATTGGAACTTGGAAGCATATTCTTAACATTATTAGTAATGACAAACTTGTTGGCTGTTGCTGTAAAGTATATTCTTACAAATGATCTTATGGGATTTTTGTTTTCTGAATGGATTGATCAGGTTGCAGAATGTTTTAATGCTACAATTGCAAAGGGTGTTGATACAAAGCTAGCTGCAAACTGGATAGTGGGTGATATTGCTGCCTTTATGAAAAATGAGAAGTTGACCATAAATGAAATTAAATTTACTCCTGAAGAGTTGTCTGAGTTGATAGCTTCCATTAAGGATGGAGTTATCAGTGGCAAGATTGGGAAGGCGGTACACATTTCTTTGGAACTTCAGGGTGGTTCATTAAGGCCTAAGCTTCACTAATACTACAAACCCCATTTTATCACTTTGTATTAGGATCTTGATGGCTTATTTAGCTGCTGCCAACTTTATGTATACATTTGATACATTGAAGACATATGTAAACTTTTGTAATGTTCTAATTTTAATGATATAAATTTGATTTCTTTTATGAAACTTACAAGATTATTGTTAATTTATTTTTTGTTATTGGACTATATATATCAAGAGAGTTATATTAATTTTAATTAGCAATTTTAAAACAATTTAGAAAGAAATGAAATTATAAAAAAAAAACATTTAGCGACGGTTATAACCGTTGCTAAATGCTAATGTTTAACGACGGTTGTAACTGTCGTTATCTAGCGACGCTTATAACCGTCGCTAGCCAGTCAACAAGTGAGAAATTCACTTGGCAAATGGCGACGGTCAAAACCGTCGCTACAAGTTGTCTAGCGACGGTTATCCCAACGGTTGTTAAAATCGTCGCTAGAAGGCTGCCGACGCTGCGTTTAACGACGGTTTTGCTAACCGTCGTTAGAAACTTAGCGACGGTCAGAACCGTCGCTAAATAGCACAAAAAACCGTCGCTAAATGGCTGATTTTTTGTAGTGAGCCTTTCCAAGAATATGATTTCTCGTTAGATCCTTGATCATTTGATCTCACTTTATTTTAAAAATCCTTGCAAGTAAATCAGGCCTATCTTCAGCTGATGTGTTGTATGTCTCAAACAAAGTGACCAGTTCGGGCCACTTTGGGTTGCAGGTAAAAGTT
The DNA here is from genome assembly GCA_003254925.1 of Chamaecrista fasciculata. NCBI lineage: Eukaryota > Viridiplantae > Streptophyta > Magnoliopsida > Fabales > Fabaceae > Chamaecrista > Chamaecrista fasciculata. The sequence goes on from QANZ01039347.1 coordinate 1,798, forward strand.
ATAAACAAAGATGGATAGCCTTTGAATGCACAAATGGTCATAGCGTCTTTGTAGTTTTCCCTCGTGTACCGGGCACCGCCGGTAAATGTTGATGGTATAATAATCCTCTTACCCATAGCAGCTGATGTAGCATCTTCCTTGTTAGCAGAGGAAAAAACACTGGAATATTTTTCTGCACGCAATTCTTTTTGGTGCAACTTGATCCATAATAATCTCTGGAATTCAATTGTCACATATGCATCAACTATGAACTGTTGGAATAGTCTCCCAGATGCAAGGATGGTTCGACCTTCAAGCTCCCGTTCCTGAATTATGTAACAAAAGTATTGTTTCATAGTTACCTTCATGCGCACTCAAGATGCGCTGAAACTTCCTTCTCTATACGGTGTGTCTTCTCTAAAACCATCTTGTCCATAAGGAAACAACAAAGGATACTGCATTGGTAAATAGAGCGGGTGTAGTTCATCAATCCTCTGCATCTTACCATCTCTATGCTGTATAATTATATCACGTTCCAAGTTACATGTCTGGAAGTCTCCAACAATAAGAGCAGCAATCTCAGGTGCAGTTGGCAAATTGAACAACCGTGCATCCGTGTTCCGTTTTTTAATCAACTTCAGCATCAATTTTGAAGGATTATTATCATTGATTCTTTCCTTTACGTTCTTGAAAGTATTGACCAATGGGTTGCATGTATCGAGCATTTGTGACAGTAACATGACAATATTAGCATCGGGGGAGTCGTGGTTTTTGTCACTCCTGTGCCAATCAAGCTTCAAATGTCAGTATATTCAGAAAGTGCAATATAGACACAAATTCAAAAAAATGTAATGGCTGACAAAATGAATACCTCTTAAAAGCAGCTAATCTGTTAGAAACTTCATTCTCTGTGTCGTGTACATACATTTGAGAAAATCTGGGAGGTTGACCAGGCAGAGGCAACAAACTCCCCATACGATGCATGTTTTGTCCACTCATACAGAAAACGTATGGACCTTTTCCATTGTTTATTGAATGGTCAACTTTCCCACCCATTGAGGTGAAGGCAAACATGTTATTGTAAATTCTAATGTTCTTCATGAATGATCTACTCAATGGATTACTCTTTGACATTAATTTCTCAAGTGTTTTAGGGGGTTGTTTCATTGGTGGTAGCTGGACCTTCCCCTGCATACAGAAAATAGAGAACTTTGGTTTAAGTGGAGTTTTCGCTTTTTCTTATCGTTCCTCGTACCACATCATTGCCCGACAAAATTCACATTCGAACCTCGGTTGCCCAATGTCGAAATATTCTGCAATATTTGATATTAGTTTACTACAATACATAGTTGACTGATACAGATTACATACATAAACATATAACTTGATTTCTGATAAATAGAATGATTATGTACATGCCTATAATTGGAAGAGCTGATCTTTTGGTATTTGTGGATGTGCCAGGATTCGAGGCATCTGTATCAAATTTTGTAGAAGTTAAATTATTAAATTAACATGTGTCCCTGTTAATTGATCAATAAAATATTCAAGCTTTAAATTAAATTAACCATCACCTTTACTTGAGATGCCGACGGTCTTTCGAGCAAGCATTTTATACTTCCTAATGCGACGATTGCCTAAAACATAATAAGCACTTTAATGGTCGATCACATCCACGTTGAATATATAAAAGATATAAAATGATGACGAACTTACATCTAGCAATTGATGCAGAAGGTACCGGTAGCCTCTGATGCATCAACAACGTGCTTTCACGTGTCCTTGGTGCGGCTACAAACAATATATTTAATTTGCCATTATTTGATCAAAATAAGAACAAAAGATAAAATTAACCAACATGTAAAACAATGAAGATGAAATTGACCGTAAAAAAAAATTAAAAACAAAATTGATAGTTAGGATAAAGTTTGAAGACAAAATTAGTGTTTTTGCAAATGGAACACGATTCATAAAACCATCCATTGTCCGTCTCAACCTTTAAAGCATGTGCAACTATGGAGCATATGGTGTTGTCATCTGCTTCGTATAACTCACTTATTTGGACAATTGTGTTATCTAACATTTACACTCCATCACTGGTGGCACCAGAATTTGGTGACATAAGCTCTTCAGGGTTAATGGATGATTTGAAGCTCGTAAATAGAGGTATGTCCGCATTCATCACAACACGCGTTGCATACATGGAGTTTGAAATCTGACGCACGCCATTAAATTCCTTGATACGTGCCCACTGAACAACAATAATAATGGGAACGTCCTTGTGCTCAGACATAAAAAGTTGAATCTGGTCGACAAACTGACCCCAAAGGGTGACAGGAATAGAGTTTTTCCTAGAATATAAATTTGACATTCAGAGCTATCAATTAGCAACACAGTCGAATTAATATAATTTAAAATGATTAGGAATATTTTGGACTTGAATACTATTTAAAGAAATGGCATGACTTACTCCTTATCATGTATATCAATAGATATACGCTTTTTCTTTCCACCAACTTCTTCTGTTTCAGAAACTTGAGATACACCACTCAACTTGCCCATCACATCTATTTAGATATAAATTAGAATAATTACTTAATCGTTAGTAATGCAATCAAATTATAAGCAATTTGTAACCGTCATAAAGATGAGAGAAATATTCACCTATGAGATAGTTCATATTAGTGTGCTTGCCAGCAATTGATGAAAATGGCACATGACATATTCCATATCGATCTATGGTCGGATCTTCTGCAATCTTGGCAACACGGGAATTGCTTTGGAAAAACAATCTAAAATCATGGTGGGTCGGGCGGAAGTTACCACTATTCGCCTTTATTTCAAATTGTGAAATAATATACACAACACCTTCGATTATTTCATGTTTAAACTTCTTCATCTGACCGCACCGAATGGTTGCCTGTATCACACCATTCTACAAAGACAATGATAGTGAATTTAGGTTAGCCATACAAACCACCATATAATATACAAGTAGAATAAGGAAGAAGACTAATTTCAAAAATACCTCTTTCTCACACAACACCATATCGTACATTTCCTCATCAGCTTCAGGTGATTTGTCATTACTGAAAGGTGGCATCCACCACAAACGAACGATACGGGCCTTAATAGTAAGATTCTTGGTACCGGGTTCAATAGAAGCGATTGGAGTTGCCTTTGAAGTCATGGCTGCTTAACGTTATTTGGCTAGAACGAAGGTTTGACGCTATTGCACGGACACGATTTGTGCACACCAGTCACACTGCTAATTTATATACGGCTTAGGCTTAAATAATGGATAATCATGGGACAAATAATATTGCATGATTGATGCAGGGATTAGGCGAATTCTTTTATTCCATATTTGGGGTATAAGTAATTCTTAAAATACAATATTTTGACATAAAGATGGATTTGGCGAGACCAAGTAAATTTATCATGCCTTTTATTATCTTTATCATAATTAGTCCTCATTCACCATGCCATTTATCATCTACGTATTAATTAGGCCCCATTTCAAATGTGATGGATTCCTATTTTCAAAAAGTTAATTGGCTTGGATTAGTCATTTTATTATCTTTATCATAATTGGTCCTCATGTGATATTTTATTTATCATCTACGTATTAATGTTAATTGGCTTGGATTAGTCATTTTATTATCTTTATCATAATTGGTCCTCATTTGTCATGCCATTTATCATGTACGTATTAATTAGTCCTCATTTCAAATGTGATGGATTCCTAATTTCAAAAAGTTAATTGGCTTGGATTAGTCAAATCATAACGACACATTAATTTTTGATTAATAATCATTAATGTCATTGCTAATTTATACGATTGATATGGAATATGACATATTTGATTGAAAAAACTCCATATTTATTTTGAATCAGTCATTATTGATGGTGACTCATACAATTCGCATGCTTATGTGGCATGACTGGAATGCCACATGGCAACGCAACATGCTACCAATCATCCTACGTAGCAGTGAATAGTTAAGGACCAATGATAAAACTTTTAGGAAACATTAAGGATAAAAATGGAACGAAAAAACATTAGGGACCAAAACGTAACTTTGGATAAATATTAGGGACCAAAATAGGGCTTTGACCAAATATTAATATATAAGCCAATTATGACTTTCCGTGGATTTTTTAATTAGCTTGTAAATTAACATTATTGTATATGGGTAGCAGCCAAGTTGGTGGATCCAAAGTCTTAATACTTAGGTTTTATAATAATAAGGAGAAATTGGAAAATCACCATTTTGAATGTATAATTGAGGCTCTGATTTATGAAGCAGATTATTATATTTAATCCAAATTGAATGAATTGTTCTCAGAAAGATAGAAAATCATTCTAATTATTATCTTTTAACTAATTTCATTTGTGTCACTTGATATGCACTTTAAGGATTCTATAATCTATTCCAACCCACCCAGAAGAGGAAAATAGAGAGAAAGAGAATGTTTAAAAGTTTTGGGAAATTTTATGTGTTATACTGGAGATTTTTAAGTACATTTTAAGTCGTAGTTAGATCTTCATTAATAATTTTTCCTTTTCTTTAATCATCAAAAGAAAACAAAAATTCATTCCTTAAATTTGTTTAAAAATTATGATTTAGACATTAGATATTGAAAATATACTTATGACTCTTTGATTTTTTTTAATATTTTAATAAAAAGTATTTTAAGGATTAAATAGATCATTTTAATTTTGTAAAAAAAAAATAAGTTTCCGAAAAATATATTTCTAATATTTAAGAACTAAGTCATATTTTTAAAATAAATTTAATTTAGACTAAAAAATAGGTTTACTCATTACCAAAATGTCAATAAACTTATTAATCATAAAATAATAAATAAATAAATTATGTAACTTGACACCTTAAAAATGAAGTATTTTTTAAAATGTTCTTACATGTTTTTGATGAACCTGGTTCTGGCCGGGGGTCATTACCTGGTTCGGGTGAGGCAACTCTAGGTTAAACGTCGCCTGCAAGTCAATGAACACACAGGGGTGGCCCTATGATTCACCTCCGATGCTTAAGTTAGTAAGGGTTATGAGCTCAATAATCTCAATTGAATGTGTAGAGAGCGTACCTTTTCCTAGTGTGAAGGGTTAACCTTTTATACTGGCTGAGGGCAATCTGGTGTGATCTTGCCATAAATGCCTGGATGCTTGATTGTGATCCTGGCTGATCTGATTGTGATCCTTGGCTCCCACGCAATTTCCTTTTCTATGAAAGGTGCCTTGATGGCCAAGGCGTTTATTAAGGGAGAGGATCTCTGAGTGTTTCGCCTTGATTGACAGCGGATCTTGAGCGATCCTTAATTGGTTCCTGATATATTCAGGGAATGTTTCCCTATTCCTTGTTCTGTGGGCACTCATGCCCTTCGTGATCATGGGCGTCCACATCTGATGGCGAGATATAGGGCGTTTCGCCCTTACAGCCCATCTGGTGGGTTTGTGGCTTACTGGGCCAAGGGCACCTTCAGCCAATTGGGCGCTACCAATTATTGGGCCTATTATCACTAGTCCCAACAAAAGAAGTGAAGCTCTATCCCCATCAGTGGAGTCCCCTTCGAGGGCGTTCTCGACCCTGACTGCAAACTTGTGGGCGTTGTTGTCGTTGACGCTACGAGTTTCATCTTGGAGATCTCGGAGGGTTGGCCTACCGCGGTGTCCTCGGGTCTGATCGCTCCCAACCTTTGCCTTTTCAGTTTCTTCGCTGACGTTGCATGTCACTTCGTTTCTTGCATGTCAGCGTAATGTGGCCACGTGTCATAGCGTGATTGGCTCCTATTCCGCAATGATGGTAAAACGTGGATCGAGGGAGGCGCAATAAATGCACCTTTTCGATTTTCGAAACTCCCTTTCGAAACCGCCAATTTATTCTTTTCACTCTTTCATTACTTCACCATTTCCTTCTTCCAACTTTCTCTTTCTTTCTTATTCTCTCCGAGTTTCTCGTCGGAACCTTAAATCGGTGAAGCTTCGTTCAGCCTTGCTGCCGTTCCTTTTACTTCGGTAACTATGCTCGCCATTGTCTGGTGAGTGTTCCCACATTATTTTCGTCATTTCCATCTGATTTCTGCCTTTTCACTTGAGTTCTCACTCGCGGTGTTCTTCGTGTTCTTCGTAGTGTTCATCAGTTTTTTCTTCGAGGATTCTACTTCGATTCACCAGCATCATGGACTTTGATGAATGTAAGTTTTCTAAACCTTCTCCTTCGTCTTCTTCATCATCTTCTTCATTTGAGTTTTGGTGTGAGTTTGGTGATCAACCGCAACCGCTGAAGATCATTTTTCCAAACGACCCCTTTTTCCCTGAGGGTGTTTCCTCCCTTTTTGCTGGTGAATGGAGCAAAGTCCTACATCAATTGGGTTATAACTGTCGTGTTTCCTCAGCTGCTGGAAACAGTGCGAGAACGCCTAGCGCGTCACCGCCTAGTACCTCTGTGCCCGAGTCGTCAGCGCTTGCTAGGTTCTCGTCTCCGATGGATAGGAGAGATGGTGATGCAGGGGCGTCCTCGTCCCGTGTCCTGGGAGATGCCGAGGAAGTGCTTGCTGACTTGTCTTCGTCTACGTCGACGGAGATTCGCGAGATGTTATCTCCTCGTGCGGAGCCGGCGTCCATAGATGAGGGGTCATTTGTGCCCGAGGAAGCGGGTGGCGCTGATGTCCCTGTCTGGGCGTCCATAGGGGACGACAATCCTCAGCAAACAATCTATGGTGAGGAAGTCGATTTTCAAGCTCACCATGAGTGGTTTCTTTGTCACAATCGCAAGTTGGCCAACGTTCCTTGGGTCAAGGGGGAGACGACACCATGCAGTCCTGATAGGGCCGAAGTTATGAGAAACGTGCGTCCCGTAGTTGATTGGCGCCGTCAGAGACCCAACGAAAAAGTGCAGAAGGCGTTCTTGGATCTGACCAGCGATGTGGTGAAGGAGTACGACACCTGGAACTTCGATGTGGACGTTCTCGAGGGGCTCAACCGAAGACTGATGGCGTCTTCGCCGCGTCGTCGGTCTTCAGGGTGTGAGATCTCCAGCCTGAGTCACTTGGAGACAACGTCGGACATGCTCTACACCGATGGAAGGGGCTTTTTGATTTGTGAGCACGCTCTTGGGGGTTGCGATATAGAAATGCCTTTCAATCCTGTGATCCTGGACCTTCTAGCCTTTATGAATATTTGTCCCATTCATGTTAGTGCTAATGGATGGCGAATCCTGTTGGGCTTTGTTGCCAAATGCAAAAAGGACGGCGTTGCCGCAACGACCCAGTTGTTTTTGTATTTCTTCTACCCTCGCTGGGTGGATAATTGCTTCATCTCCTATTACAGACGTCTAGGGCGCCCTAAGATTTTGAAGCGTACCGTTAGCAACCCCAAGGAATGGCAATATAAGTTTGTTTTATCAAGGAGTCGGGGTCCGACCGGCCTTTCTGGGTTCACGCTTCAGACGAGCGCGCCATGTTTCCCTTATCATGGAGGAGGCCTCGACTCTGGCCCTTCGAATGCAACTGGAGGGACCTAACCGTTGATGAGCGCTTGGCGGTGCTGCGGTTGATCACCAATAACCTTTTTCATCCCAAGCGTTGTATGTGTCTCTTTTTATTCTTGTACGATATTTCATTTTACACTGATTGTTTCTAAACTCTGCTTCATTTACGTTTCAATGATTGAGGCTTCCTTGGCCGACGTTATCGGGACCAAACATCCTCGGGAGGACAAGGGGAAAGAGAAAGTGGTGGCGGCTTCGAAGAAGAAGCCTGTTTCTGCCCCCAGGAAGCCTGTGAATGTTACGATTCGTGATCCTACTGAGGCTCCCAGTCCTCTTGCCGATCACGCAATTAGGAAAAAAATTGCTACTCCCGCACCTAAGGGTGGGAAAGCGCCATCGCGGAAGCGTGCACGCCCTACTATTGAGGTTCCTCAGATTTCGGCTGCTCCAGAGGTTGGAAACTTTAGCGCTTTGGAGGTCCTGGCCCACTGCCTGTCTGAGGCTGCGACGGTCAGAAGGGATGACTTGGCTAGGGCGTCTACCGAGAACACCAAGGATCCCACCGAGGAAATCGCGCAATTTTTGTTGGCTGTAGGTTTGCGGGTATTGTCCAACAATGTTTCTAGGAAAGACATCATTTCCTAAAGAGATGACGCTAGAGAGGATGCCAAGAAGTGGCGTAGCGCGGTAGATGAGTTAACTAATGAGCTAAACCTGGAGAAAGCGTCAGTGGCTTCGCTCAGTACTGGATATGAGCAAAGGGTGAAGCAGCTGGAAGAGACCGCCGGCGTTCTTCGCGAACTTAACCAGAAGGTGGCCGAACTGGAGGCCGAAATTAAAAATCGCAAGGGCGCCTATGTGGCCCTTAAAGAGCTAGCCTTAAGGCAAATTAAGTGGGGATATGCCGAAACAAGATAGTTGAGGGCAGGCTCATCCGGGATTCGATAGACTCTGACCCTGCGGTGAAGATCTCTAGGATTCCTGAGAATTATGCATTGCCGAGGTACGAGTCCGGGGGTGATGATGACTTTCCTTGGTTCCCAAACTGCATGGTTCCTCTTCCGGGTGAAGGAGATCAGGGAGCCATGGACGCCGCCACTCCTGGGGGTGGTGATGTCAACGCCCATGCCATCGAGGAAGGGGACAACGCCGCAGATTGTGCAGTTGGATCTGAGGAAGCCGCGAATGGAGTTGCGGGCAATGCTACGGATGATAACGCCCTTGCCGGTGAGGATGCTGATGGAGCCCCCCAGCCGATAACTAGGCTTGCGTGCCATTGCTCATTCTGTTTTGGGCCTGCGTGCCCTTTTTAAGTACTGTTGGACTTGTTGTGGCGCTCATGCCACTTTTAAACTTGGATTCGTGTGGTCGTTGTGCCACTTTTTGATATTTGGGCGGTGGCGCCCGTAAATTTATGCTATTAGTTTAGCTACGTTTGTTTATAGTGCCTTATTCCTTGCTTTGCATTCCATGTTTGACTTGCGTTTTCCATGCTTTGATTTAATGATCGTATTGTTTGCACGCTAAGGTGCTGCCTCACGATGGGCGCACTTCGAGCGTTTGCGTACCATACGCTATGTTTTTGACTAGTCATCCAGGGGAGGATCGGTTCGCTAGGTTGGTGAGTGTCATACTCACAAGGATCCTTCGAGGGCCTTTTTGTTGCTGTTCCGAGGGCGTCCCCCGTGCAACTTATAATTAACACAGTGTGTTAGGAAAAAATGCGCTTTATTGATTTAAAATCTTAGTACAATGGCTCGATGGCCTTCTTGGATTATTACAAATCTTCCTTACTAAGGGAAATTAAACTTGAGCTTGGCCATGTTCCAAGCGTTTGGAAGTGGCTTTCCTTCAAAGGTCTCCAGCTTGAAGGCGTTACTAGGAAGGGTTTCTGTAACCCTATATGGTCCTTCCAAGTTTGGACCTAGCTTTCCGTGTCTAGGATCCTTTCTGTTGTTTTCTACGGTTCTGAGTACCAAGTCTCCCACTTTGAGAATTCTGGTTCTGATTCTGGAATCATGGTATTTCTTAACCATCTGGTTGTAAGCAGCCTGCCTTATGGCTGCGATTTCTCTTTTTTCTTCTAAGCTGTCAAGCTCTTCACGTCTAGAATTGGCGTCATTGGTACTTGGATAGTTGATTATCCTTTTAGTTTGGATGTTTACTTCAGCAGGTATCACTGCCACATGCCCGTATGCCAAGGCGAAGGGTGTTTCCTTCGTGGCTGTCTGCTCTGTGGTTCTATATGACCATAACACTGAGGGGAGTTCATCAACCCATCTTCCCTGAGCTGACTCCAGTCTCCTTTTGATTCCTTGTATGATGATTCTGTTAGCCAATTCAACTTGGCCATTTGTTGCGGGATGTTCCACTGAGGTGGTTTTGTGATGGATTTTCCAGACTTGACAGAAGTCTTCAAATTTTTTGCTCGTGAATTGGGCACCATTTTCAGATATCAGTGTGTTTGGGACGCCCAACCTGGTGATGATGTTCTGCCACACAAATTTTTCAATGGCTTCCGTGGTTATGGACGCCACGGCTTCCGCTTCTACCCATTTCGTGAAGTAGTCTAAGGCGACAATGAGAAATTTCCTCTGGTAAGTGGCCATTGTGAACGGCCCTGCAATGTCAATCCCCCAAAGATCAAAAGGCCACGGAGAAGTGATGGCGTTTAGGGGAGTAGCATGCGAGTGGATCATGTTGGAGTATTTTTGACACTTCTCGCACGATTGGACAACGTTCTTAGCGTTTTGCTGGACTGTAGGCCAGTAGTAACCTACTCTCTGAATTTTTTTTCGCATTGCTATCGGGCCTTGGTGGCTTCCACACAGTCCCTTGTGGATTTCTGTTAATACTCTGTTGATCTCGTCTCCTGCTATGCACTTGGCACCAGGGTGACTGAAGTTCTTCCTGTAAAGGGCGCCTTGCCTAATAAAATACCAGCCAGATCTCCTCATGACTTTTCTGGCTTCACTTTTGTCTGAAGGGAGGGCGCTGGTAGCCTGATATTTGAATATCGGTGTTCTCCAATCGTCGGCTTCCTCTGTGGGAAGAACATCCTTTTCTAGGATCGACGGCTCCCTTAGCCTTGTTTTGATGATGGAGTCTCGACCACCCTTGGTTGGCTTGGACACCAGTTTCGAAAGTTCATCTGCTCTGCCATTGTCATCTCTCGAGATGTGTTGAAACGTAGCTTCGATTTCGGCGCCCTCGATGATCTTCTTTGCCTTTTTTGCATACTGGATCATCACGGGGTCTCTTGATTCATATTCGCCATTCATTTGTTGTATCACCAGCTGGGAATCTCCCAAGATTTCGAGCTTTCTGGAACCGATGTTTGCTGCTAATTTCAGAGCAGCTATCAGAGTCTCGTGCTCTGCCTGATTGTTAGTGATTGGGAATTCAATTTCTATTGACTGTTCCACGATGGAGCCATCTGGGGCTCGCATCACTACTCCTGCGCCTCGTTGTGAGTTTGATACAGCTCCATCGATGTGTACCTTCCACGTCCAGTCTTGGGCGTTTTCGGGTCCCGTCATTTCAGCTACGATGTCTGCCAACGCCTATCCTTTGATGGCCCTTCTGGGTTTGTAGTGTTGGAGATTGTGCCATAGCGCCAATCATGTTATGTATATGTTTTGAACATATGTTTGATTAATTTATAGTTGATAAATTATGTCGTCATCATATTATTAGCATGTTTACTATGATAGCAATCTGTGATTAATTATATGATAATTAGTCTAAACAGTCCCTGGTCGCTCATTCAAGTGGGAACTTGAAATGAACTAAGACCAGCATGACCTCGGTGTATAGAGATACATGCACTAGATGCTTCACGAGAGTCATGGTGCAATTATGTAAGGGTTACAAGTTGCTGGACTGACCCGGAGAGTCCTACATGGGTTTTTAGTCATGAGCTAGCTTCTCCTGTACACCTGTCACGATGCCCTTAGACCTGAGGTCTTGACTATTCCGGTATTGTAGTTGTCGAACTTTGGCCTAGTCCAACGTTTCCCGTAGCAGGGTAGCCATACAGGCTAGGTATAGGTTTGGTTGATTACCGTGCTGAGGAATGTGGTTGACCAAGATGGAATTTTGTCCCTCATAGAGATGAGAGATATTTAACTGGGCCCCTCGATGAGTCTGTCCAAGGAATGTGTGGCCACGCAGGGAAATGGGACTAACTCAGGAAATCGAGAAAGTTATGGTTTGGATTAAGGATGACTTTCCCGTGCCTTATCCAGGACCAAAATATCGTGTGACAATCGGGATCAAGACGAGGTGGTACTAAGGTTAAATCGGTTTTGATAAAAACGATAACTCACGTGTTTTGGGTAGTCGTGATGGCTTGCTAGAGTCTGCTCTCGACTTGTGAGTCATGGAGATGACTTGCTGCCAACTTCACGTGGGGCCTGGTGGGTCACACATGAGCAGGATCTAGACACCGCTTAAAGGGACACAAATTAGGGTTAATTCGTGAGTCACTTCGGTGACACAGTTTAAGACATAACTGAATGTCTGGGACATGAAGTCCTGTCTTAAATAAAATCTACGATTGAGATATTTGAATTTGTGGGACAAGTTTAAATATATTAATTGTTAAATAGTTAATTGGATTAATCTATTTGCAATTATAATATTAGGGAATAATAAATCAGATAAGATTCCTAAAAGTTAGGAGATTATTGATTTATTAAATTCACTAATATTAGGACAAAGAGGATTGAGGGTGGCGCCTCATATAGATGATTTTAATTAATGAAAATGTTTTGTTAATTAAAGTCATGACTTGGATTTGAATTTGAATTCAAGATTTGATTTTGATATTCAAGATTCAAAATTTGAATTAAAGATATTAGAGTAATATTTTAATTCAATATTGTTGGAAGATAATAGGTTGGTTATAACTTCCTAAGATTTAGGATTGTTATTTTGATTTATTAAATTCCAAGGAAAATAAGGGGAGATGGCGCATGGCATTGTGGGTCAAGGGAAGATTTGATCTTCCATTTGATTCTCAAAGATTGCATTTTGAATTCAAATTAAGATATTAAGGTAATATTTTAATTAAGAATTCAAGTCCTAAAATTGTGATATTATTGTAATCTCATAATTTTATAATTTGGTAAACCACTAATTTAGGGAAACCCTAAATTATAATTATCAAATTTCCCCAAACTATATAAAGTATAGGAGCAAGTCGACTTTAGATGACACACACAAACAAGTGAGTTTTTGACTTCTTGTGAGACAAGAGAGCAAAAAGTCGACTAACCCTAATCCTAGAGAGAGAAAGTCGAACTTCTCCAAGAGAGAGAGAGAATTCGACTTGTCCCAAAAACAAAGGTTTTGAGAGAGAAAACAAGAAGGGTTCTTGGTTTTCTTGCGCCACCTTGTGTCTTGGTTCAAGAATTGTTCTTGATCACCAAGAACCGTAGATTGGAGTCCCGAGTTCTTTTGGAGAAAAGAACTGAAGGCTAGCACCTTGGTGTCATCAAACTGTTCGTGTGGATCACCGGCAGAGGAAGGACGCTTGGAGTGGACTTCTTTGAATCGTAGTATTTCAAACCCGTCGATTGAATTGAGGTATACTTCTTCCTTTACTGGTTTAAACTCAATTGGTGGATCCTGTAGGAAATCACAGAGCACTGCGCCATTTAAAGTTTTATTATTAATTTTCGCTTCCGCTGCGCGCTTTGGCCCTGTGATTTCCCAACACGTAGGCTATCCCCTATTCCGAGATTTCCACAGACCAAACTGGCATTCTTCCGGCGATGTCTGGTTGTTCTACCATCTGTTTGATGGGTCTGTCTGTTCTGACAATTATCTGGTACTGTTGGAAGTGATGTCTCAACTTCCTAGTTGAATGAAGTAACGAGAAAGTTAACTTCTCTAAGTGGTGATACCGCTTTTCTGCTCCTGTCAGTGTTTTACTGGTGAAGTAGATGGGCTTTTATTCTTCTCCCACTCCAAGCACCAAAGCCGAGCTGACTGCTTCATCTGTGGACGCCAGGTAGACATAGATGGGCTTGTTTTTTACTGGGATTACCAGAGTTTGCAGTGACGCCAAATATTTTTTCAGCTCTTGGAAGGCTTCCTCGCATTCCTTGGTCCATTCGAATTTTTTGTTCGCTTTTAGCGTTTTGAAAAAGCGTAAGCATCTATTGGCCGACCTGAATGTAAAGAGAACTCCTGATGAGTAATACTTGTTTTATTAATGATAAATTGTGCGTTGTGAGATGACTTACATAATGACTTGAAAGTAAATTGCAATATGAATAAAGACAGAATTTAAAGGCACGACATATTGAAACTAATGGAAATAGTAGCTAAAAAGCTTTATTGCTGACAAGGCGCTGGCCGCCTTCTACCTCGACAGGAACCTATGAAGAGCCGCTAGTCTGCCGTTTAGGCGTTGGACTTCCTTGATTGTTTTTGGAGCCTTCATCTCCAGGATGGCCTTGCACTGATCTGGGTTTGCTTCAATTCCTCTATGGGTGATTATGAATCCCAGGAATTTTCCTCCATTGACCCCGAAGGCACACTTGAGGGGTTCAGTTTCATCTGGTACTTCCTCAGCTGGTTGAAGATTTCTTTCAAGTCTTCAGTGTGCTTTCCTCCTTCTTTGGTTTTTACTACCATGTCATCTACGTAAACCTCCAAGTTCTTCCCGATGTAATCTTTGAAGAAAAGATCCATCATCCTCTGGTAGGTGGCGCCAACATTTTTCAATTCAAAAGGCATGACTGTGTAACAGTATGTTCCCAGCTCAGTGATGAAGGACGTTTTTTCAGCGTCCTCAAGATTCATTTTGATCTGGTTGTAGCTGCTAAAGGCGTCCAGGAAGCTCATGGTCTGATGACCGCATGTTCCATCCACCAGTTTGTCGATGTGAGGAAAAGGATAATGATCCTTCGGGCAAGCCTTGTTCAGGTCGGTGAAGTCAACACACATTCTCCATTTTCCATTGGCTTTTTTCACCAACACCACGTTGGAAAGCCATTCAGGGTACTTGGTTTCTCTGATGAAGCCTGCAGCTAAGAGCTTGCTTACCTCCTCCTTGATTGTTGTCTGGCGCTCTTGGCCAAATAGCCTCTTCCGCTGGATAACTCTAGCTCTTCCATCTGTCTTTAGGCTGTGATAGATGAGTTTCGGGTCAATTCCTGGCATGTCGGCAGGATGCCAGGCAAAGACGTCTGAAGACGCTTTCAGGAGCTGAATGAGTTCAGCCTTTTCAGCCTCATGCAGCAGCATGTTGATTTGCACGGTTTTCTCAATGTTGTCTTCTAGCTAGACAACTTCTAGATCGCCCACCGGCTTTGGTCTCTGTGCTTCGACCTCATCTCTGAAATCCTCCACTTCACAGTATAGGACTTCGGGGTCCACTACTTCCTTGGCGCTGTCATCAATTTTGGGCGTCCTTGCCTTTCTCTTTCGCTCATCCTCCTTGGTAGCCTCAAGGCTCACTGCATAGCATTCCCTTGCCGTGACCTGGTTGGTTCTTCTTGGAGATTATGGAGCAAAACGCAGTGGAAAAGGTAAAATTAAAATTTTTTACAAAACTTATAATCTCCTCCATAGGATCCACTACTTGTGTTTATACCAGTGAGAAAATATGTTTACCTAAATCAAATGGTTGCTTTGAAAAACGCGATTCCAAGAAGTGATGGAGATTATGCCCTAGGGCCAATCACCTTATAGGTATGTTGTGAACATATCAATTAATTTATAGAGATAAATTAATGGTTATCACATTATTAGCATGTTTACTGTGATAACAGTCCGTGATTAATTATAAGATGATTAATCTAAATCTGTCCCTGGTCGATCATTCGAGTGGGAACTTGAAATGAACTAAGACCAGCATGACCTCGGTGCATAGGGATGCATGCACTAGATGCTGGAACGAGAGTCATGGTGCAATTACGTAAGGAGTTACGAGTTGCTGGACTGACCTGGAGAATCCTACATGGTTTAAGTCATTAGCTAGTTTCTCCTGGTACGCTTGTCACGATGCCCTCAAGACCTGAGGTCTACATCATTCCGGCGTTGTAGTTGTCAGACTTTGGCTTAGTCTAACGTTGCCCGTAGCAGGGTAGCCATAAGGGCTAAGTACGGGTTTGGTTGATTACCGTGCTGAGGAATATGGTTGACCAAGATGGAATTTTGTCCCTCATGGAGATGGGAGATATTGTACTGGGCCCCTCGATGAGTCTGTCCGAGGAATGTGTGGCCACACTAGAAATTGGGACTTACTCAAGCAATCGAGAAAGTTGGAGGTATGGATTTTGGATGACTTTCCCATGCCTGATCCATTACCGGAATATCGTAGGACAAAAAGGGAATTTGACAAGGTGGTACTGAGGTTAAGTCGTTTCGGCGTTAAACGATAACTCACGTATTTTGGGTAGTCGTGATGGCTTGCTAGAGTCCGCTCTCGACTTGTGAGTCATAGGGATGACTTGCTGCCAACTTTACGTGGGGCCTACTGGGTCACACACGAACAGGATCAGGATGCCAATTCGGGACAAGAATTAAAGTTAATTCGTGGGTCACCTTAGTGACACCGTTTAAGACATAGTTATCTGTCTGGGACAGAAAATATGGTCTTAAATAAATATCTACAGATATATGATATTTAGATTTGTGGGACAAATTTAAATATATATATGGATGATAATTATTAAATAGATAATGTGATTATGCTATTTATAATTATATTCCTATTTATAATATTAGGGAAGCTTAAATCAGATAAGTTTCCTAAAAGTTAGGAAATTATTGATTTATTAAATTCGCTAATATTAGATAGATAGGGATGAGGTTGGCGCCTCCTAGTAGGCCTATTTTAATTAATAGAAATGTTTTATTAATTAATGATATGGTCTGTAGATTTGAAATTCAAATAGATTTGATCTAGATTTCAAATGATTGAATTAAAGATATTAGTGTAATATTTTAATTCAATAATAATATATATATATAGGTAAGTCGAATTTCTTGGCCTATTGGATCTAAATATTAATGTAATATTTTAATTCAATAAAAGGGCCTAAAATTCGAATTCAAGATTGAATTAAGATATTAGGGTAATATCTTAAATCAATATTGTTGGAAAATAACAAATTAGTTATAACTACCTAATTGTTGGGTTTGTTATTTTAGTTTATTAAATTTCCAACAAATTCCATGGACTAGGCGCATGGCTTGGGGACTCTCCTTGGGAAGATTTGATCTTCCAAATTGATTCTCCAAGATTGCATTTGGATCCAAATTATAATATTAAGGTAATATTATAATTAGGAATTCAAGTCATAAAATCATGATATCTCATGATATAATGATTTAATAATTTGATAATTATTTAATTTTGGGAAACCCTAATTATAATTATCAAAGCCTAAACCCTATATATATATGAAGGCCTAAGTCGACTGAAGTTTTACTCTCATACCTTGGGATTTTCGACTTAGCCACCAAAAGTTCACAAGTCCAAAAGTGTTTTGAGTCTTGGTGAAAGTTTGTGAGAGAAAACACAACCCTAGACTTTCTAGAGAGAGAAAGTGGCGCAAACCCTAAAGAGGTTTAGGATTTGTGAGTTGAGTTGTGTGAGAGATCAAGAACACCAATCTTGATCTAGAGGCGCCATCTATCTTGGTTTTTGAGAAGAGTTCTTGAATCCAAGAACACCGTAGATAAGGCTCCCGGTTTGCTTGGAGAAGTAAACGTGGCTAGCACCTAGGCATCTACCAAACTGTTCGTGTGGATCACCGGTGGAGGGAGCACACTTGGAGTGGACTCCTCAAATTCGTAGACGCAAAGAACAACCATTGACTTAGGTAAATTCTTGACCTTATACCGATACAGATTCATATAGCGGATCTATTGGGAAAGAAATCGCTGTGTACTTTTATGTCTGGTTTAAAATTTTATTTTATATCCGTTGTTGCTTCCGCTGTGTGCATGGCGATTTCCCAACAAGAAGTCCACAGACTCATGTCCTTCCTCTGCCGGTGATCCACACGAACAGCTTGGCAGGTACTCAGGTGCTAGCCTCCAATCTCTTCTCCAAGAGATTATGGGAACCAATCTACAATCTTGGAATTTCAAGAAAACTTCTTAAAATATCCAAGAATTCAAAGTGGCGCACCAAGAACCAACTTCTTGGCCACTAACTCTAGGGTTTGGTGCCTCCCTCTCTTCCTCACACACAAATCACCTCCAAAACCCCAAGTCTTAGGGTTAGTCGAAGTCTCCCTCTTTCCTCTAGGGTTATGCGACTTTTTCTCTATTTCTCTCTCACTAGGCGACTTGTCTCTTCTATGTTAGGCTAGGCGACTTTGTGTCTATTTATAGAGTCTATTCCTCAAATCAGGGAATCACCAAATCTTGATTATAAGATTAAATTAATATTATAATTCAAAATTAAAAGGCAATCTTTATTTTGATTTAAAGATCATATCTTGAAATCTAGAATACACACTTCCCATTGGTTGGAATGAGTCAAGAGGATTTGAATTCTTAATTAAAATATTACATTAATATCTTAACTTAAAATTCAAAATGCATTCTTGAAATTCAAAATGCAAGATCAAATCTTGCACTTGAATCTTGAAGAATGCGCCACCCTCCTTGTTATCTTATAGGAATTTAATAAATAAGAAAACAATCCTAACTCTTAGGAAGTTATAATCTTATTAATATCCTTAACAAATTGAATTAAAATATTACCCTAATATCTTAATTCAAATTTGAATCTTGAATTCAAATTCAAATCTTGAATTCAAATTTAAATCTTGAATTCAAATTAAAAAAATCATATTTCATTAATTAATTCAAGAGTGAGGCGCCACCCTCCTCTTCTTATCTTTCACTATTAGGGAATTTGATAAATCAATAATCCCCTAACTCTTAGGAGACTAAATCACTTCATTATTCCCCAATATTTTAAACAAGAATTCAATTGTAAATAGATTAATCAAATTAACTATTTAACAATTAATATATTTAAACTTGTCTAACAAATTTAAATATCACAAATGTAGATTTTATTTAAGACAAGACTTCATGTCCTAAGACATTCAACTATGTCTTAAATTGTGTCACTAAAGTCACTCACGAATTACCCTAATTCGTGTCCCATAACAGTATCTTGATCCTGCTCATGTGTGACCCAGCAGGCCTTACTTGAAATTGGCAGCAAGCCATCTCCATGACTCACAAGTCGAGAGCGGACTCCAACAAGCCATCACAACTACCCAAAACACGTGAGTTATCGTTTTAACATCAACGACTTAACCTTAGTACCACCTTGTCATAATCCCTATTATCACACGATATTTTGGTCATGGATAAGGCATGGGAAAGTCATCCTTGTAATCCAAACCATAACTTTCTCGATTCCTTGAGTTAGTCCCATTACCCTGTGTGGCCACACATTCCTTTGACAAACTCATCGAGGGGCCCAGTCAAATATCTCTCAACTTAATGAGGGACAAAATTCCTTCTTGGTCAACCACATTCCTCAGCACGCCAAACAACTAAACCCGTACCTAGCCTGTATGGCTAACCTATTACGAGCAACGTTGGACTAGGCCAAAGTTCAGCATCTACAACGCCGAAATAATGAAGACCTCAGGTCTAAGGGCATCGTGACAGGTGTACAAGAGAGGGTAGCTCATGACTAAACCCATGCAGGACTCTCCGGGTCGGTCCAGTAACTTGTAACCCTTTACATAATTGCACCATGACTCTCGAGAAGTATCACATGCATGTATCTCCATACACCGAAGTCATGCTGGTCTTAGTTCATTCACGTTCCCACGTGAATAATCGACCAGGGACAATTTAGAATAATTATCACATAATTAATCAAGGATTGTTATCACAGTAAACATGCTAATAATATGATAACGACATAATTTATCATTCATAAATCAGTCAAACAATATGTCCATACATATAAAATGATTGGCCCTAGGGCACAATCTCCATTAGTCCTCACCTGTCCTACTCCTTGAGGAGTTGGGAACTTCATGCACAGATGCGCGGTAGAGATTACTGCTCTCATTTTGTTTAGAGAAGCGCGTCCTAGGAGGATATTATACGCCGAGGGCGCCTGCACCACTATGAACTCAATGGTGTTGCTGGTTACTCTTGGATATTCTCCCACTGTGAGTCTCAAGTCAATCTTGCCAATGGCTAAGATTTGATCTCCTGTCAAACCTATCAGATTTCCAAAGTGTTCCTTCAGGTCTTCCATTGGGATTCCTAGTTGATCAAAGCATCTCTTGTATAGGATGTCCACGGAGGACCCCTAGTCTATCATAATTCTTTCTACAGTGAAGTTGCCAATCTGGGCCGTGATTACCACGTGATTACCATAATTCACATAGTTCATCGTCAGTAAAAATTATGGGTTCGACCCATTTTTCTTCAGCAGTTGGCTCCTTGTAGTCTGTCTTCAGTATAGTTCACCTTTCTCCTTTTGTGCGGGGTCTTTGCCCCGTTTTTCTCGATGCCTCCCGAGATCATATGAATGATACCTGTTGATTTGTCCTCTTTGGGCGGTGTACGCCGAGCTCCTTTTTGTCGTCACCACCTCTGGGTTTCTTTGCCTCTCGGGCGTCTTTATCTTCTCTGCTTCTTTTGCCTCCATCCTTCTTGATGAATCTAGACGGGAGGCGTCCTCGCTGAATGAGGCCCTCTATTTCATCTTTCAGAGTGATACACTCATCAGTAGTGTGCCCGTCTCCTCTGTGGTATCTGCAGTACTTGCCTGTATCCACATTTTTTCCTGTTCGTCTAGAGCGTTCCAGGAGTCTCGGGAGAAGATCTGTATTAACTATTTCACAAAAAACTTCAGAGCGTTTTACTAAGAGTACTGTATACATAGCATACTTCCCTCTAGGGGGGATCGAGGACGCCTGTGTTGGTCCTGATGGAGATTGAGCCCTAGGGCCAATCATTCTATGTGTATATTTTGAACATATTGATTAATTTATAGATGATAAATTATGTTGTTATCATATTCTTAGCATGTTTACTATGATAGCGTCCTTAATTAATTATGTGATAATTAATCTAAAACTGTCCCTGGTCAATTGTTCTCGTGGGAGCAAGAATGAACCAAGACCAGCATGACCTCGGTGTATGGAGATACATGCACTAGATGCTTTACGAGAGTCATGGTGCAATTATGTAAGGGGTTACAAGTTGTTGTACCGACCCGGAGAGTCCTGCATGGGTTTTAGTCATGAGCTAGCCTCTCCTGTACTCTTGTCACGATGCCCTTAGACCTGAGGTCTTGACTATTCCGGCATTGTAGATGTCAAACTTTGGCCTAGTCCAACGTTGCCCGTAGCAGGGTAGCCATACAGGCTAGGTACGGGTTTGGTTGTTTACCGTGCTGAGTAATGTTGTTGACCAAGATGGGATTTTGTCCCTCATTAAAGATGAGAGATATCTAACTGGCGCCCTCGATGAGTTTGTCCAAGGAATGTGTGGCCACACAGGGAAATGGGACTAACTCAGGTAATCGAGAAAGTTATGGTTTGGATTATGGATGACTTTCCCGTGCCTAATCCATGACAAAGATATCGTGTGACAATAGGGATCATATCAAGGTGGTACTTAGGTTAACTCGTTTTGGCGTTAAAGCGTTAACTCACGTGTTTTGGGTAGTCATGATGGCTTGCTAGAGTCTGCTCTCGACTTGTGAGTCATAGAGATGACTTGCTGCCAACTTCACGTGAGGCCTGCTGGGTCACACATGAGCAGGATCAAGATGCTGCAATGGGACACGAATTAGGGTTAATTTGTCTAAGGATGCTTTAGTGACACAATTTAAGACATAGTTGAATGTCTCAGGACATGAAGTCTTGTCTTAAATAAATATCTACGTTTATGATATTTAAATTTGTTGGACAAGTTTAAATATATTAAATAGTTAATTGGGTTAATCTATTTACAATTATATTCTTGTTTATAATATTAGGGAATAATAAATTAGATAAGCTTCCTAAAAGTTAGGAGATTATTGATTTATTGAATTCACTAATATTGGGATAATAAGATTGAGGGTGGCGCCTCATATGGGTTGATTTTAATTAATGGAAATGTTTTGTTAATTAGAGTCATGACTTTAATTTGAATTTGAATTCAAGATTTGATTTTGATTTCAAGATTCAAATTTTGAATTAAAGATATTAGGGTAATATCTTAATTCAATATTGTTGGAAATTAATAAGTTGGTTATAACTTCCTAAGAGTTAGGATTGTTATTTTGATTTATTAAATTCCTTAAAATTAAAAGGGGGATGACGCATTCTATGTGGGACCAAGAGCAAGATTTGATCTTGCATTTTGATTCTCAAAGATTGCATTTTGAATTCAAATTAAGATATTAAGGTAATATTTTAATTAAGAATTCAAGGCCTAAAATTATAATATTATTGTAATCTTATAATTTTATAATTTGATAATCCACTAATTTAGGGATTCCCTAATTATAATTATCAAACTTTCCAAACTCTAAATAGGAGAGCCAAAGTCGAATTTGAGGGATTAGTTCACACAAGTGAAAATTCGACTTACACCTTTGTGAGACAAAAAAAATCGGCCAACCCTAGTTTTAGAGAGAGAAAGTCGACTTTCTCAAGGAGAGAGAGGCAGTTCGACTTGCACCCTAACTTTAGGTTTTTTGTGTGAGACCAAGAAGGTGGTTCTTGGTTTAGGCGCCACTTTAGTCTTGAAGTTCAAGAACAGTTCTTGAATTTCAAGAACAGTAGATAGAGTTCCTGTATTCACTTGGGACGAAGTGAAGGAGGCTAGCACCTGGGCATCTTCAAAACTGCTCGTGTGGATCACCGGCACAGGAAGGACACTCGGAGTGGACTTCTCAAACTCGTGAACTCAAAGCACCGATTTTTTTGGTAAAACTCTTTTCCTTCTTCTAGTATGAATTCATATAGCGGATCCTGGCTGGGAATCATACGATCTGTTCGTTTTAAAGGTTATTTTTATTTAATTTTTGCTTCCGCTGCGCACGCTCTGTGATTTTCCAACAGTGGTATCAGAGCCACGCTATTTTGGTTTATATTAGTTTTGGTGATTATACATGTGATGTATGATTATGTGTTTACCGCTTTCAATCGTATGCTTAAAAGTTTTGCGAAAATCCACCACATGTTTTGGAACCTATCTAAAACCTGGTGCAAGTATATGTATGTGATACATAGGAAAATCAATCGGATTGATTTTATATTTATCTTGAAATTTTAAGTCTTGATCGAAAAACCCTATATATATATATTAATTAAAATTGTTTTGATTATAATATGTGTAGGGTGGTCGAAATTTTAAAATTGAGAATTTATTAATTTTGGGCCAATAATTCGAAATTCTTGCATTTGATTCTTGAATTTTAAGAGGGCATGTTAAATTGCACAAACCCTAATTGAACCCAATCAAGAAAGTCGTTTTTTTTATGTGTTGTATGTTTGCCGTGTTTATATATATTTATATATGTGAAGTGTTCATGTATGTTTAAATATGGTGTAAGATATGGCTCTAGGTATTTTTGGTAAATACGGCCTGCGTGTCATCTCCCTGAAATTCTCGATGTAATTTTATTTTGTTTTTACCTCAATGTAAACAAGGTTTTCACAATGTAATTTTCTTTTTCTTTTTAGAAAAATTCTCTCATTGGCTTGAGGGAATTTTAGGGTAGATGATCCATATCCGAACACGGTTTTATATGCATTTAGTAATTTTTGTATGAGATGCAATTTGCGCTAGATGTATGTGTAGGGGTGCGACTTAACATGCTATATTTTTAAATTCACGCATAAATACGTATTCGATACGAGCATGGGATTTTGTATGAGATACGAAATTCGTGCATGTGTTTATATGTATGTGATACATGGGGAATAAACACATGGCACAACTCGTTTAATTTTGAAATTGGATTTAAAATTGAACCAAAACGGAACTTTTAAAATTAAACTCTTTTAAAATCTTAAGTTTTAATGCCATCAATAAAACACCCTGTCGAAACCTTGTTCATCGTAGAGCGGTGATCACCTCCGCGACACGTATCTACTTTTACCTTGGGGAGAAACGGGTGAATGGGAGATTCAACGCAACACCTTGTTGAAATCTCGATTTGTTAAATGCGGTGATCGCCTCGGCGACACGTGTTTAGTGGGCCTTGATGATATGGGGTTGGGCTTCAGCCTCGTTGTTTTGAGCCTAGCCATTCACGAGTTTTATTGTGTGACTTAATGGGGTTATCAAATCGGATTTGGACCTCAAGGCATTAGATGGGATAAACATGCCATAATAAGTATCATATGATGATACAGTCCCATAAAGATCTAAGAGTCACATGAGATGTGATTGGTAAAGAGTTACCTACCTAAATAACATAAGGGTGCATGATCGCCTCCGCGACGGTAAACTTTGGTGAAATATGGGTCTTAGCCACTAATAATAATTTTGCTGAGTTTTATAAAATAGTGGACCTTTTTGCTAATTAACTTTCATATCTTAGTTGTAGAATCAATGGAAAACAATAGTTCAACGTTATCACTGCGATCTATCCTTGAGAAGGATAAGTTGTCTAGAACAAACTTCCTTGACTGGTTTTATAATTTGAGAATTATTCTCACCCAACGAAGGAAGCTTTATGTCCTAGAAATCCCTCCTCTGAAGAGCATGCCAAGGACGCTCCAAGAGCTCAAAGAACTGCTTGTGAGAAACATTTCAATGACTCTGTGGACGTTGCTTGCCTGATGCTAGCCACTATGGTTCAAGAGTTGAACACAGAAATATTGTCGGCTTTTGAGATGGTCACAAATCTCAAGGAAATGTTCCAGAACCAGGGGAAAGGGAAGGGCATAGGAAAGAGGAAGGCTAAAGCCCCGGTTGGTGAGACTAAGCCAGGATCAAGATGCCGCAATGGGACACGAATTAGGGTTAATTCGTGAGTCACTTTAGTGACAAAATTTAAGACATAATTTAAGACCTGTTGTCTGGGTCTATCCTCGCAAAGCGATCCCGTTGGGTTTTGTCCAGATCCTCTTTGGTTATGAACTCCTCAGCCATTTGGAGCAATTCTCCTAGAGACTTGGGGTTCCTGTGGGTAAGCTCCTTGTGGGCGTGGCCAGGCCTAATCCCTGCGAGGAAGGAATAGACCGCTATTTTGTCATCGATCTCTTTTATGTTCAGGCAAGTCTTGCTGAACTTTGCTAGGAAGTCTCTCACTGTTTCTCCCTTGTTTTGCCTAAGATCGGACAAGACCGCCATTGGTTGCTTGTAGACCTTACTGGTAACGAATCGTTTCATGAACATGTCTTCTAAGTCCCTGAAGCAGTGGACTGAACCCACCGGGAGTTTTGAGCACCAATCTAGAGTTGGTCCCTCCAGAGTTATCGGAAAGAGCTTGCACCTTTGATGATCTCCCATGTTGGAGATATTCATGGCCGCCTTGAAACCGAGCAAGTGATCCTCTGGGTCTTTCTCTCCAGTATACGGTGTAAGTTTCATTGTCATCTTATAATTCTTGTCGAGCTCTTCTGCTTGCACGTGAGGTGCGAGGATCCCCTCTGCCGGTGGGGGTGGATTTGCACGTCCTTGGGAATTTGAAGGCTGAATGGGGTCGTAGACGCCCGTTGGTTGATACACCCCGCTGGGTCCTCCTTGGACGTAAGCGCCATATCACGAGTAGTATTGGGGATAGTACCCTTGAGGATAGTAATACCCCTGTGGTGGGTAGGCGTAAGCGCCAGACCACGCTTGCGACTGGGTGGGCTGGTTGGTGGCTGCCACGTGAGTCGATGGTGGCAAGTTCGAGGGTGCTTGCTGCTCTTGGCTCCCAAGATTTTCGCTTGGGGAAATGGGTTCTAGGTTGTTGTTCCCAGGATTTTCAGCAACTTGTTTCCCTTTCCCTATAACCATGCTTTGGATGTCTCTACGAAGTGCTTCCATCTCCATTCGCATATCTGCCTTGAAGGCAGCGATCCCATCATCCTGTGTTATGGTGGTTTGTCCCGCTGGCGCGGGTTTCTGCAGTGCTAGTTCTTCTTGAATGTTCGGGAATCCTGGAGGAGGAGCGAGCGTTGAATCCTGCAAGGATTGAGTCACTGACCCTCCCGGAGTCTGACAATCAGCTGTGTTCGATGTCATCTTTTCTTTCTATGGTTCAGATGAACATGTAGGTTAGAGAAGACATATAAAGAAGAAATATACATGAACTATCTCCAGGGGTTCATCACGTTCAGAAAAAAAAATCAAGACATAAACTAGCAGCTTAAGATAAAGAATAAAATAGGACTTTGTATAAAAGTCCCCACAGTCGGCGCTAGTGATGAACCTGGTTCTGGCCGGGGGTCATTACCTGGTTCGAGTGAGGCAAGTCTGGGTCAGTTTTATCCTCTTACTAAAAAGATCTGATAGAAAATTCATGCATCTCTACATATAAAATTTCATGGTATTTTTTACTTCCAATATTCTACAACAGTCTAGAGAACGAATGGTATCAAAATCAAGAAATTATATGGAAGCACATGTTTTGAAGTTATTTTAATAAATTTCTATCATATCATATTTTATACATTAACTTTAGATAAATTAATGTCTTAGAATCTAGTTTAAAAAATCACCATCACTTTACTGCGCTGTTAATATATATATTTGGTTAAAGTGTAAATTTGGTCTCATATCTTGTGTTCAGTTTCCAATTTGATATTGTATCTTTTTTGTTACACTTTTGGTCTCACATCTTTAAATCAGGTACAAAATTAGTTTCATATCTTTGAGTCAAATGAGACTAACAATAGAACCTTTTGAAAAAGATATAAGGTCAATTCTGCAACCTGACTAAAAGATAAGATCAAATCCGCAACAAAAAAAATGAGATCAATTTTGTACTTGACCAAAAAATATGAGACCAAAAAATATAAAATCAAATATGCAATAAAAAAAAGATATTAGACCAATTCTACACCTAACACAAAAATATAAAACTAAAAGTGAGATAAGAAAAGTATGGGATCAAATTAAAAATTGAACATAAAATATGAGATTAAATTTAATTATAGTTTGACCTATATTTTTGTTTTGGTAAGCAAGAGATTAATGCCATGCAACAAAAGCAGAAACCAAAGACAAACGATATCCCAAAGGCAAGTCCGATTGAGTCATAGTCCGATTTAAGATAAATTTATATATCAAAATATATTATTTTAATATAAATTTAGAAAAAAAAAAAAGTGCATAATCAATTAAAATTCATAGACCAACTTGTATATTTGGATTATTTAAAGAATTTAATTCAAGAACTTGATAGTAAATATTATCCTAATTATAATATTACGAAAGACACGAGACACGCGATTCTGTCTCTTTTTCTCAACCTCATGTAAAGGAGTCAGTGGCATTCATTATCAATTTCAAAGGGTCAAAAACGACAGCATATTATATCATCCTTTCAACCAAATTTAAAAAATCATGCTATTTTTATATGTGGTGGCTTTCAATTTTAAATCTAGACATTTTGTTTTTTTAAAAAAGAATATTTAGTTGTACATTTTTGTTTCCATTTTGGATGATCAATTTCTGATCACAATGTATTTTAAAAAATATATTGACAAAAAGTTAAAATTGTTCATTTTAGTCGAGTGTTGTAGAAAATATTTCACTTGTATGTTTAATTTAGTGGAAAAAACAATATATATATATATATATTTCACCTACCAAACGTATCTCCTTGATCACTTCATATGCTTTTAGGTAAGTCATACTCCAAAACTTTTAGGTAGAAAATCTACTGATAATCAAATAAATTTTTTGAAATGCAAAAATATCTCCAATTTTTTTAAATTATGGGATAAGTATCAATTTTACCTCTAAACGTTTTTAATGGTGAGTCGTATTCCCAATCTTTCGCATTTAAGTTAATTGTACTTTACCTTCTAACTTCGATTCTAAAACTAACAGAAAATGCTAATGTGTCACCCTAACTCTGTTTAACTTTGCTAACATGGCTTGGTTTGGTCCAAATTTATTAACATGGCTCCCTAATATTTCGAGGTTTGGATTTGCTGACATAGCTTTTGCGTTTCGCCGGCCCTTCAATTTTCCTTGATTTGAGCTTATTTTGATAAATTAATTCTTAGGTTTTGTTTCTTGATATCTTTAGAACATTTTGTTTCAAAAAATATAGCTACTGTAAACAAAAGTAAGAAGTAGGCTAGAGTTGGAATTGATCTTAACAATCGCATAGATCTCCTAGAAAATATTTCCCTGGATCACCAAATTGACTTCCTAGTTGTTCCAATTCAACCACAACCCACCAGCAAAACCCATCAGGTCTACTTTGATGAGGCAAGAGAACCCTAGATTATTGATGATGGAGAGAGATCTGCCTCCACTAACTCCTTTTTCAGTTAGCTGAACAATATTCCCTCAACGACATTGAACCATCTCAAGGAACTCTACGAAATCATGTGCTTTTAACACCATGAACATTCCAAGATAAAATGTTTAGAGACTTTATGATAGGAACATTAGAAAAGTTTTGACCCATACCTTCATCACTTGCATTAGAGTTGGAATCTTCCAATAAAATAAAACGTCTAACTACTCCCCAGTTCATGAAAGGTTTACACTCACGGAAGTAATCCATAGTTCCATTTTTTAGCTGCAAGTAGGGGTATTCAATGGTTCGGGCCAACTTGCCAATCCGCTAAAACCAACCCAACCTGTAGGTTTGGGTTGGGATGGCAGGTTGGCTTGGTTTGAAAAGTAGTTTGGGTTGGGCTAAGGGTTTTAGAATTCTAAGCCCGCTTAACCTAATCCAACCTACGAGCCCGCCATTTATTTTTTTATTTTAATATATAAATAAATAAATAATAGTTAGTATAAATGTATAATACAAATGACTCTTCAGCTGCCTTTTCCCCTTAGCCTCAACGTTTGTGTTAATGACTTCACCTTCAATTAATCAAGTTTAACTTGCACACGCCAACTTCAGCTTCTTCAGATGAATATATATATGACTTTCAATCATATTATCGATTCATGAATCTCATGATAATAAGAATTTTTTTCATCAAAATTCAATATAAAAGAGTTGAAAGATAAAAAAAAATTGCAGAGTCAAGTATAATTTTTAAAATAAAAAAAATGTTTGCAAAATGGAATGGGCTAGTTCGCCAAGCCGTCCAACCCAACCCAACCCAACCCATTACTGTTTGGTTTGGACTGAAATATTTTTTTTTTCAAAACCCAACCCCAACCAACTCTCGCTCAAACAATTCTAGGTCAAACCAATATGCCCTAAATTCAACCCATCCCACTCCACAAACACCCCTAGTTGCAACGAGGCAGTAGTTAACGCATATGCTTGTAGCTCAGAGGTCCTAATCTACCACTATTAAGACTACATTCTCTCTATCTCGTTTGATGTTTTTTAGCACGAGTCTGTCTTGTAGATGTCAACGTCTCAAAAGTTGATCTACTACATGGTCTTTGAACTCCTGAGGAATTGGCCTTGGATTCCATACTAATGTCGAAGGTAGCACCATAATCATCCCATTCATCCTCAAGGATGTCATCATAAGGTTGGTCTCTGGGTTTTTCATTGCCTTGAACTATGCATTTGCTATTAGCATTGCCCAGCTCTGAATCCAACTCTCGAGTTGTCATTGCAACCAAAAAATATTCCCATATTTTCATCATGTAGTAAAGTAGGAATTGAGGAGGAATGAATATTTTAAAGTTTGACTTATAGCTTCTCCAATTTTCGTTCTTCATTGGAGATGGTTGGATGAAGCTTCAAGTGAAGCGACCTAGACAAAGAATAACTATGCGATTTTGGTGTTCAAAGCATAACTCTTCCCGAATGAAATTTTCACTTTGAGGACACTATGTTGAATCTAATTCTATTGACAACAATTGACAATGAGCTTAAGGTCGTTTCGTGGCATTATCACTAGTTTGAATTTTGAGCATAGTCAAGGATGTTGGTAAGGGATGACATGTCAAGGATATCACCAAGATTTTTGAATGGGGGGAGGAGTCTTCTAAAATCTCGAGTGAAGCACTCATAGGGGGTGATACAGTTTCATAAAGGAGTAAAATCCAGGGTAAGCAACCAAGCTTGGTTGGTCTAGTGGTTAGCTCACTAGGTCTCTTAAGCAAGTGTCGGGGGTTCGATTCACGCCTTGTGCATGCAGCAACCAATTGGCCAGCGGAAAACCCTTAAATGAAGCTCAGATCCGCGGAGGATTAGTCCTTAGCCCATCGGGCTGGGGGATACCTTGGGCAACCAAAAAAAAAATATCCAGGGTAAGCAGCGACAATAGTGGATTAAGAATAGTAATTTTACTAGGATTCACCAATTTAGTAACATTGTACTGTGAGGTCAAACTGGTCTCCCTTGTTGCCTTAGATGATGTATTGAAAGAGAGGGAAAGAGACAATGGGATTTGTGGTGGCTCTAGACTTGTTTTAACGAGGCTCACAGGCTTCAAGGAAAAAGAAGACTCAAGAATTAGATTATTGCTCAAATTTTTGTCATATTTACTACTTGGTCTCGATTCAGGTGAGATCAGAAGGGTTAACGAGGATGAGCTAACCACTAAGGAATTGGGCTATTCACATTAATATATTACAGTGGTTGGCCCAATCTATAGAAGGCCCAAATCATGAGTGTTTATTTTGACTAAAATGTGTTTGGCCTCCAACTTATCGAAAGCTATTGTCCTTCCAACATTGACTATATTGGGGCTATTTGACCTAAGATTCATCTTAACGGGATTTAAATTTGAAACTTTTTGAAGTTTACTCGCAAGGTCACTATCAAACTCTATAGGATTAGATTCGGATGAAAACTTTCTTCCAGGAGTATCAGTCTGAAGAGTTGTTTGTTTGCCTCTCTTGACTAAGGGTAAATTAAGATTTTTTTTCAATTATTTTGTATTGGCGATCTGCAACTTGTAGGGGAGTGGTTTGAGCGTCCACACTTCTAACTAATATGTTGTATTAATATGTTCTTAAAAGAAGTTATATATGTATTTGTTTCTAACCATCTAGACACTAGTTATATGTTTAACTTTTTTTCAATTATTTACTTGTGTCCACTTAATTACATGTCATAAATAATTAAAAGAAATGTTGTAATCATCATGATGTAAGATGTTAATGATAATTCGATTCCAAAAATTGACGAAAAACAAAGGAAAATCGACCTATTATGTGCGTTCGAGAGGTTCGGCGTTTCAAACATTCAGAGCAAGATTCAATTCATTAGTGCCAATGTGAACGTGTTTAGTCTAGAAAATGCAATCGATTAACAAGATTTCAAGAACAACGAATCTGAACACAAATTTTCAAAAAAAAATTTATCGTCGATGGAAACTCACGATGAACATTGGAGTAGAAACACAAAGCATATTTAACCGATTAAATCATTACTAAGTGAGATTAAACTATGATAAACACAAATCTTGCATCAAATTCACACATTAATCAACAAATTCCATTCAAGAATGATAGCAAGACATTTTTAGTAAAATTTTCAAACATTGCAATGTATAATACATTAGAATTTGCGGAAAAAATTACCAATAAAACTAAGATGGGCTTTTTGAATTTATGAGTAGAAACCATAGCAGATTAAGATCAAACCAAGAAAATTAAGATCAAATCAAGAATCTAAAATACAGATTATTCAAGAACTAAGAGTAGATTAAGATAATATTCTAAAATTATAAACCTTAAGCCAACTTGGCTCTGATACTAATTGATAAAGAAATTGAAATGTAGGAGATGAAAATTCACTAACCTGAAGTTGCCATTAACCATGTATGAGACTCAAATCTTCAAGCCACAAGATTTGTGAGAAGAAGAGAAATGGAGTTAATCAACAATTGAAAAGCTTTTTGCAAGACGGAGACCCCCAAAAAGACAAAGATAAAACCATAGCAGATTAAGATCAAACCAAGAAAATTAAGATCAAATCAAGAATCTAAAATACAGATTATTCAAGAACTAAGAGTAGATTAAGATAATATTCTAAAATTATAAGCCTTAAGCCAACTTGGCTATGATACTAATTGATAAAGAAATTGAAATGTAGGAGATGAAAATTCACTAACCTGAAGTTGCCATTATCCATGTATGAGACTCAAATCTCTTGTGAGAAAAAGAGAAATGGAGTGAATCAACAATTGAAAAGCTTTTGCAAAACGGAGACCCAAAAAAACAAAGATACCCCCCCCCCCNCCCCCCCAAATATTTTCACTAAAAGGCCATTCTTAAAAAATGTGTCATCCAAAGAAAAGCGGTAAAAAATTCATTAATAAGATACTAGGGTAAAATTGCTAAATAGTCCTTAAGATGAATTACAAAATGGTCCTTGTTTAATTTAAAAATGGCAAAAGTACTAATTTCGTCCCCAAACTTTGCATCAACAGTCAATTTCGTCCCCAATCTTTTTTTACAGTCAATTTTTTCCCCAATGTTTCACATTTCTGTCAATTTTATCATTTTCTCTTACTTTAGTCAAATATTAATGATAGAATCTACCTGACTAATATGCAATGTAAAATTGATAGAAGAAGAAACCCAAATCCTAACTCAGATTAAAATACATGATGTAGTCTGTTGTTAATTTATTTAATGAAGTTAATCAAAGGACAAAATTGACCAAAATGTAAAACAATTGGAGACGACATTGACAAAAAAAATTTGAGGACGAAATTGACAGTTGGTGCAAAATTTGGGGACAAAATTAGTGCTTTTTCCATTTAAAAACTATATATATATATATTATCTTAATTTAATTTATGCAAGGAAAGACCATATTGTAAAATTGACTAATATTAATTAATGTGACTATAATATAATGAAATAAATTTAGTCTCCTTCAATAAACAAAACTCCATATATTATATAAGTAATTTAATAGGATAATTACTAATTCTCTTCAGACGTGACTTGGGGTTTTCAATCCAGTTCTAGAAGGTCTTGTAGATAATCCAATATATCACTCATTACCACAAATAATATGAACTCAAATTTATTACTTATTCAAACATAATCTAAATAATCACTTAATTAATTAAAATAGATAATCAATATAATGATTAATTAATGCTAATCCATTAAATCATTTATAAAATTCCAACAGTTAAATCTCAATAATGTATGTCTATTTTTTAGTCATTAATATTTGATCTTTCTAACTAACTTAGAATTTGAAATAAACTATATGTACGATTATGATAACTTACAATTTGTAATGTACCCCTAAAAGCCAAGATTACACCAATTTTATTTTTTGGTTGTTTTATAACTATCGCAATAATGTATTTATGGTTTTGTATAAAGCATGAACATTGACACGAATACGGGATACGATATGAACACGAACATACCGTTACGTTAAATTTTTAAAATTAACACGACACGACATATATTTATATTTATATATATAAATCATTAAAAATCCATAAATTTTGATAAAAATTTTAAAAATTATAATATTTATTCACAATATATGTCACATGTGTTATTATTTTATATTGTTTATCATGTTAAAGTCACGAAAAATTAATTTTATATTCTGAAACTATGAATATATGTCGTATGAGTGTCGGATACAGACACGTGTCTGGCACAATGACACGTCTACAAAATAAAGTGGCCATACTTCATAGATGATTTTCTTTTAATTTCTATCTTATGTTTATCTAATTGCATTTCCATTTTTATTTGTTTTATTTTTACATATTTTTAATAAAATATAAGTACTCTCACATGTTTTACTTTTACTTTATATTTTACTTTTGTCTTCACATTTACTCAGTAAGAATTTTAAAATTATATACAGTGGCTTATCTATTTTCTTTAGATTAAATATACGTAAGGATAAAACCTTTCAATTATTTAAGATTTGTTTTTTTTTTAAATATCTGTAACCCATGATTTAAACCTAGCCAAAGTGGAAATTTTTCTGAACTTGGTATTTTTTATTATTCAAATTTTCATTCAAAGTTAGGCCGCTTTGATGGTTACTTATAGCTTTTGCTTAAAAAGAGTACTAAGCTATAAGAAAATTCCACCCTATATATTCCATTTTAACTTATGAATTAAAAGCCAGATGAAGGGGACTTTAATTATTCTTAGAAGTCCAAATTTAAAAGGAAAAAAATCAAAAGGATACTAAATTTTTAATTTATTAAAAGAATTACTCATTGTGTATATAATAAACTAATTTAATTTTCAGTCCTTGAATTTATACTACATCAACTAATAAATTTTTAAATAATTGAAATATTCAATTTAGTTCTTAAATTTAAACTAATTTTATACTTTTTGTTCTTGAATTTGTACTAATTAAATTATTATTATTTGATCCTTGAATTTGATTTAGATAAAGACCAAATCGTCAACAATTGTAATAATTTAATAATTGAGTATTATATTTTAATCATTTAGAAATTAATAAATTAATTTGACATAAATTTAAAGACCAAATAATAAATTTTTTTCCTACTTTGCGTATTTTGTACTTCTCCATTAATTATCACAAATAATTCCTGTGTTTGGGAATATACTATTACTAATAAGTTAAAATTAATTAAGTGTGTGCCACCTAATTAGTAAGAGGACTTTAAAAACTTTAACTTAAATTACCCACCAATGAAAAATTATGACCAAGTGTCGGTATCCAATGATAGTAATAATTAATGGTGTGCTAACTAGCTAGCCAGTAGCCACCTAGTGTAGCAGTGTACCATATATATATATATATATATATATATATATATATATGTGTTTGTGTGTGTGTGTTGAAAGACTTGAATTCTTACGTTGAACGTTGAATTGTATACTTTGTACGGTAGTGAATATACTTGGCCAGTTAAAAAATCCGGCCGAAACTTATTATTTGACTTTTAAATTTATATTAAATTACTTAATTATTCATTGAATAATCAAATTATATTACTCATCGATTTTTATAATTTTCAATAATTTAATTTTTGGATTGGAAAAAAGTATAAAATTAAAAAACAAATAGTAAAATTTAGAACAAATTCAAAGACTAAAATGTATAGATTAGATCAAATTTAATGACCAAATAGTATTAATTTAGTACAAAATTATAACAAAAAATATAAAATTAATTTAAATTTAAGGACCAAATTGTTAGAAGCTGTAGACCTGTTCATGGGTCAAGTAGCCCATGATACTACCCATACTCAAGCTCATAGATATAGTATAATAGATCAAATAGTTGATAATTGAAATATTTTAGAGACTAAATCGTGTATTTTAATTATTCAAAAATTGATTAGTTAACTCAGTGCAAATTTCGACACCAAATAATATGCTTTCTCAAAAATATATTTCCTTATGAGAATTTGATTAGTTAACCAAGTTTGGTTGGCCTAGTGGTCTAGCTCACTAGGTGCTTAAGCAAGGTCGGGGGTTCGAATCCCGCCTTATGTATGCAGCAACCAATTGGCCAACGACAGACCTTTAAATGGAGCACCGATCCGTGGAGGATTAGTCCTTGGCCTGTCGGGCTGGGGGATACCTTGGGAAACCAAAATATATTTCTTTTTAACATTTTTATAATCTTTTCTCTCTTTTTTTTCATTATAATGATATTTGACCTGTATTGTGTGAAGGATATTTATATTACTGAAGAAAATGTGATTTTATCTTCACCCTTCCATATATTTAACCATTTTAGAAAGCAAAGCCATGTTTCCGAAAGTTGGCAATTGACATGAAAATAATTAATATTAATATAGACAGTATTAGTTTAATATCAAGTCTTTGTGAAATAATTTAATTATGAGGAGAATCGGGTCACAAAATATTATGCCCAAGATTTTTTTTGTAAAATATAACGTGACCCCACATGTTCTTAATAATTGTTCCATTAAAAAAATTAATAACTCAATTGAAGCCCATCATGCATGATGACATAAATGGTCAACAATATATATTAATTTGCATTATCATTAATTGAATACGTCGCCCTATATACATTTCTAGAAATTTCCCTACATAATTCCATGTGAAGAGACTCATATTGACTGTAATAGAGATAGAAATATAGAGTGAAAGGGAAAAGAAGGTAAAGAAAAATATAAAGTTATAAATTCATGTTGTGTTTTTCCAAGAGGCCTCATGGCAAATGAAGCATATCTAGTCATATATATGATCACAGGTCACTAAATATTAATTCATGATATATATATATATATATATATATATATATATATAATAGAAGAGAATAGCTATAACTAGATCAGCCTGTACTAGAGTCGTCTTCTTCATGAACATTGAATCAATCATTCATGCTCAAAGAATGGCACAAATTTAGGCAGGCAAGCCATGTATATGTATCATTTTAATTTCAAACTAGATAAGAAGAAATGACAAATTTAAAAGAGAAAAAAAGAAAGAGCTAGAGCTAGAGAGACCCATTATTTATAATAAAGGTCAAATCTTTATTTTGGTCCCTAATATTTAGCACAAATTCTATTTTGGTCCATAATGTTTGTGTTGTTCCATTTTAATCCTTAATATTTTCCAACATTTTCATTTTGATCCCTAATTACTGAATACGATTATCTCTTTCTCGTTTCAAGTCCAAATGTGACAAAATTGAAGCTACAAATTACTCTTGATGAATTTTTTTTCTTCTTAGTTGAGGCCTTCAACAAATGAAATTGAATTAGGTTTGAAGTCGAGCTTGAAATTGGATCTCTCATTTCATTAATTTGGTCATATCTCTCTCATTTCAAATCCAAATATATTGAAATCGGAGCTATGTGTTGCTCTTGATGAGCTCTTTTTCTATCCAGTTGAAGCCATAGGTAAACAAGGTCAAATAGTACTCCCAAATTTGGTATTTCTGTTTTGACCAAACCCATTTTCGGAGTACTATTTGACAACGTTCGCTGACATCCTCAACTAAACAAAGAAAAAACTTGTCAAAAGTAACTCAAAGCTTCAATTTTGTTATATTCAAACTTGAAACGTGAGAGATATGACCAATTTTATGAAATGAGAGGTCCACTTTTAGGCTCGATTTAACCTCGTTTGTCGATGGCCCCAATTGGACAGAGAAAAGAATTCATCAAGAGTAATTTGTAGCTTTGATTTTGTCACATTCAGATTCAAAATGAGAGAGATATGACTATATTGAGTAATTAGGGACCAATTGTTGAACCTATATATATATATATATATATAAGGAAAAAATAGAGACCAAAATGTAACTATTTGAAAACATCAAGGATCAAAAGAAAAAAAGAATATTAGAGACCAAAATAGAAATTGAAGTAAACATTAGGGAACAAATTAAAATGAAGTTTTAACCTATAATAAATGTAGGTCAAAACTTTATATCAGTCTTTGAAGTATAGGATGAATTCTATTTAATTTTATTCCTTAAAACGTTTTTTGTTCCATTTTGGTCCTTATAATTTGTTTCACCATTATTCTCTATAGTGATTCTTTTTAATTTTTGTCATTATATAAGTTGAAATCTGACATGAATTAGTTTGGCCTCATACGCGTCATAATAAATGAGTTGTCAATTAAAGAAATAAATATTACCATCATAATCTTATTCTTCAATGACTAGTGTAAGAAGAAGTCGTATATGCTATTATGGTGAGATAAGAGAAATATTTATTTTTCTCAATATCAACTCATTTATTAAAATATGTATAAGAGAGAAATTATCAATATTAATTGTCTAACTCAAAGATAAAAGGCAAAAATTATGAAATCACGGTATAGATAATAATAATGAAACTAATTGAAACCTTCAAAGACCAAAGTGGAACAAAAATTACTTTAGGGATCAAAATGAAATTTATTCTATACTTTAGGGGTTAATATATAGTTTTGACCATAAATTCCTTAAGATCGGTGTGTTGGAATATCTAGAATTACTAGCTATATAAAGGTTCCAAGGACGAAGATTAAATAATTAAGGTTCTTGTCTTTTTTTCAATATATATATATATATTAGTTTTCTTTCTCTTTCTTTGCAAAGTAAACATAGAGAGTGTTGTGTCAACGTGAATGGTTACTTTATTCTCTGCTTAGCTTGCACCTTGCCTCTATCAAATCCAAATCCACGTTTCCATACCTACTACTTATGGGATCCCAATGAATCAATGAATAAATTAATAATGAAAATAATAAAGAAAAAAAGGCTACTTGATTTTCCATTTATAATATATTCGATCGTACATTGATCTAATAATTTCCGGATATTCTAGCGAACAAAGTCATCATTTTTTTTACTATGTTGTGACTTGTGAGTGAATCCTTTTGTTACTAAGATCAATCATATAATTACCGTGTGTGTGAATGGAAGCTATATAAAGGGTGCTTCTTCATCACTTAACACCACAAACCCAAAACCCTCCCACCACTTTGGTAAAGGAAAAATGGGGTCTCTTATGGCCTCTCTCACTCTTTTGTTAGCTTTGGTGACTTTGGTCTCTGCTGATCACTACGTGTATTCGTCTCCTCCACCACCCTACCATTACTCGTCTCCGCCGCCACCGGTGCACTCTCCTCCTCCTCCTCCTAAATATTATTATCATTCTCCTCCTCCTCCCAAGAAGCCTTACCATTATCCTTCTCCACCACCATCGGTTTACTCTCCTCCTAAACACCCTTATCACTATCCTTCACCCCCTCCTCCTCCGAAGAAGCCTTATAAGTACCCGTCTCCTCCACCTCCGGTGTACACTCCTCCTAAACATCCTTATCACTATCCATCACCTCCTCCTCCAAAGAAGCCTTATAAGTATCCGTCTCCACCTCCACCAGTCTATTCTCCACCAAAGGCTCCTTATCACTATCCGTCTCCCCCTCCTCCTCCAAAGAAGCCTTATAAGTACCCATCTCCTCCTCCCCCAGTTTACACTCCACCAAAGGCTCCTTACCATTATCCGTCTCCCCCTCCTCCTCTTAAGAAACCCTACAAGTACCCGTCTCCACCTCCACCTGTCTACTCTCCACCTAAGGCTCCTTACCATTATCCTTCACCTCCACCACCTCCCAAGAAGCCTTACAAGTACCCGTCTCCTCCTCCACCAGTTTACACTCCACCAAAGGCTCCTTACCATTATCTGTCTCCCCCTCCTCCTCCTAAGAAACCATACAAGTACCCGTCTCCACCTCCACCTGTCTACTCTCCACCTAAGGCTCCTTACCATTATCCTTCACCTCCTCCACCTCCCAAGAAGCCTTACAAGTACCCGTCTCCTCCTCCACCAGTTTACACTCCACCAAAGGCTCCTTACCATTATCTGTCTCCCCCTCCTCCTCCTAAGAAACCATACAAGTACCCGTCTCCACCTCCACCTGTCTACTCTCCACCTAAGGCTCCTTACCATTATCCTTCACCTCCTCCACCTCCCAAGAAGCCTTACAAGTACCCGTCTCCTCCTCCACCAGTTTACACTCCACCAAAGGCTCCTTACCATTATCTGTCTCCCCCTCCTCCTCCTAAGAAACCATACAAGTACCCGTCTCCACCTCCACCTGTCTACTCTCCACCTAAGGCTCCTTACCATTATCCTTCACCTCCTCCACCTCCCAAGAAGCCTTACAAGTACCCGTCTCCTCCTCCACCAGTTTACACTCCACCAAAGGCTCCTTACCATTATCTGTCTCCCCCTCCTCCTCCTAAGAAACCATACAAGTACCCGTCTCCACCTCCACCTGTCTACTCTCCACCTAAGGCTCCTTACCATTATCCTTCACCTCCTCCACCTCCCAAGAAGCCTTACAAGTACCCGTCTCCTCCTCCACCAGTTTACACTCCACCAAAGGCTCCTTACCATTATACATCTCCCCCGCCTCCTAAGAAAGGTGGTTACATTCCACACCCGGTACACCACTCTCCACCACCCCCAGTGTACCCTCACCCACACCCACACCCGCACCCACACCCACACCCATACCCGCACCCACACCCGCCTGTGTACCCTCACCCACACCCACACCCTCACCCGCACCCGCATCCATACCCGCACCCACACCCGCCTGTGTACCCTCCCCACCCGCAACCGCACCCGCACCCACACCCACACCCACACCCACACCCTCTTCCACACCCTCACCCACTTCCTCACCCACATCCACACCCAATTCCTCATCCACACCCACACCCACTTCCTCACCCACACCCTTACCCTGTGCACCACTCTCCACCACCACCACCGGTTCACAAGCCCTACACCTATGCTTCACCTCCCCCACCTTACCACCTCTAGATAACTAGCTAGCCTTCCATACTATAAAAGTATCCTCTTTTGCCATTTCCCTCGGTAAGCTCTTCTTTATATTTTACTTGTCGATCATCGATCTTTGTCAACTTATTAATTAGTTAGCTATATCATCAATTTTTTTTTTCCATTTTTGTTTGTTGAAGTGAGTATCAGCACTGAAATTTGCTGTCGTCTTTATGTTGGTTGGTGTGTGTAGTGTGATGAGATTTGTTTTTAACAAATTCTCATCACATGGATACTAAAATTAATGAAAAACAACTATTCTTGAGTCTTGACTTGTGATTTGACTCAAGAATCTCTTAAACAAACACGTGAAACTTTTTTTTGTTCACGAAAAGGACTTTTCAGAATTGCGTTATATCACTTATATGTATATAAGTTAAAAATATTATGGACACTTAAAAGTTGAAGTTAAATTATGTCTTTAAACTTGTATATAGTTATTATAAAAAAAATATTTTGTTTGTTTTGAAATAATAAAAATACACACACACACACACATATATATATATATAAATTAAACGACAATCCTATAGTAAAAAATTGGAGAGTGGTTGCATAAAATCACCCTATGAGTAAGTTGTTTACAGTACTTTACACTATTAAATCCTCTCTGAAATATGAAGGACACAAATTAAATTTTCCACTTTGAATGTTTAGCATATCAGCCCACTAAAATAATTTCAGCATTTGATTTAAAGTTCTGTTATTACTCTTTGGTATGAGATTTGGGAGACCAATGACGTAGTGTGACAGAGCAATAATTGTTTTGGTGACGTACGTTTTGCAGGGTTTGAAGATATTATATATAATAGTAAGAGCAAAATAAAGAAAGCGATGGAAGAAGGAAAGAAGGAAAAAAGGAAGGAAGAGAAGAAGGTGTATTACAATACAGAGAAAAGAAGGATGGAAGCATAGTTTCCGCGTTTTGTCTTTAGAAAATGAAAAAGAAAAAAAAGAAAAAAAAAA
>QANZ01039406.1:0-36115 GCA_003254925.1 Chamaecrista fasciculata
ATTTAATGGGGAACAAAATTCCAATTTTGGTCAGTCCACATTCCTTAGCACGGCAATCAACCAAACCCGTACTTAGCCCTTATGACTACCCTGTTACGGGTAGCGTTAGATTAAGCCAAAGTCTGACAACTGCAACGCCGGAATAATGATGACCTCAGGTCTAAGGCGTCGTGACAAGTGTACAGGAGAGGCAAGCTGATGACTAAACCCATGCAGGACTCTCCGGGTCATGTCCAGCAACTCGTAACCACCTTACGTAATTGCACCATGACTCTCGTACCAACATCTAGTGTATGCATCTCATGCACCAAGGTCATGCTGGTCTTAGTTCATTTCAAGTTCCCACTTGAATGAGCGACCAGGGACAGTTTAGATTAATTATCTCATAATTAATCACGGATTGTTATCATAGTAAACATGCTAATAATATGATAACCATTAATTTATCTCCATAAATTAATTGATATGTTCTCAACATATCTATAAAATGATTGGCCCTAGGGCACAATCTCCAACACACTTGCCGTTGGATTTCTTGACCAGTACCACGTTTGAGAGCCATTCGGGGTACTTGGCTTTCCTGATAAATCCTGCGGTCAGTAGTTTGCCAACTTCTTCACGGATAGCCGTCTGGCGCTCATGGCCAAAGAGGCGTTTTCGTTGGATTACTCCTCTTCTGCCATCAGTGTTCAGGTTGTGGCAGATGAGCTCTGGGTCAATTCCTGGCATATCTGCAGGACACCAGGCAAAGACGTCCGAGGCTTCTCTTAAGAGTTGGATAAGTTCGGAATTTTCTTCTTCACGAAGGAGCATGTTAATCTGAACCGTTTTCTCGGCGTCTTTGCCTAGTTGTACAACCTCCAAATCTCCTGTTGGCTTGGGCCTTTGATTCGAGATTTCATCCCTGAAGTCTTCTATTTCATCGTTCGAACCCTCATGCTTCCCTTGATTTGGGGCGTTATCAGCCGATGTGCTCGCCCGTGTTTTCCTCTTTCTTTCTTCTTCATTGGTTTTCGCCAGACTCATTGCGTAACATTGTCTGGCTGTCCTCTGGTCCGCTCTCACTTGACCCACTCCTTGTGCTGTTGGAAATTTCATGCGAAGGTGAGCAGTGGATACCACCGCTCTCATCTTGTTTAGGGAGGGGCGCCCGAGAAGGACATTATATGCCGAGGGCGCCTGGACCACCAAGAATTCTACCATGACACTTGTCACTCTTTGCTTTTCTCCTACGGTGAGTCGTAAGTCAACACTGCCAAGGGCTGGTATCTGATCTCCTGTGAATCCTATAAAGCGTCCGTAGTGTTCCTTGAGGTCTGACCTTGGAACGCCTAGCTGATCGAAGCATGACTTGTAAATGATATTAGCGGAAGAGCCTTGATCCACCATGATCCTTTCTACCGTAAAGGTACCAATTCGTGCTGTGATCACCATGGGGTCATCGTAATCCTGGTTCACCTCCCACAATTCATCATCGGTGAAGGTTATAGGTTCAACCCATCTGTCCTCTCTGGATGTTTCTTTATAGTCGATTCTAAGTATGGATCGATTCACCTTTCTTTTCTTATGTGGAGTTTTGGCGCCACCTTTTTCGATACCGCCTGAGATGGTATGGATGATC
Organism: Chamaecrista fasciculata; assembly: GCA_003254925.1. Classification (NCBI taxonomy): domain Eukaryota; kingdom Viridiplantae; phylum Streptophyta; class Magnoliopsida; order Fabales; family Fabaceae; genus Chamaecrista; species Chamaecrista fasciculata. Next base: position 1,622 of record QANZ01039406.1, read on the forward strand.
CCCGATGGTCTGTCGTCTCTTGGCGGTGTGCGTCGTTCTCGCTTCTTTTCTTCGCCATCAGCGCCTCCTCCTCTCGGCTTCTTCTGCTCGCGAGTGTTTTTCTCTTCTTTGGACCTCTTACTTCCATCTTTCTTAATGAACCTAGATGGGAGGCGTCCCAATCTGATCAGGTTCTCAATTTCGTCCTTCAAGACGATGCATTCATCGGTTGTATGCCGCTCTGTTCTGTGATACCTACAATACTTGCTGGTATCAACGTTTCGCCCTGCTCTCCTAGGGCGGTCTGGGAGTCTTGGTAGCAAATCTGTGTTGCTGATTTCTCGGAAGATCTGTGATTGGGACACAGCGAGAACAGTGTAGACATCATGCCTTTCTCTGGGTGGGGACCGTGGGCGCCGGGAGTAGTCCCTACCCTTTGTTGCTTGGGCGCCACCAGCCTTTTCCGAATTCTTGTTGTATGGCTTTCTGGTGTCTGGTTCAATTCTCGCGAAGCGATGGCGTTGGGTTTTATCTAGGTCTTCTTTTGTTATGAACTCCTCAACCATTGAGAGGAGCTCACCGACAGATCTGGGAGCCTTGTGCGTAAGCTCCTTGTGCGCGTGGCCTGGCCTGATTCCCGCCAGGAATGAGTACACTGCAATTTTGTCGTCTACTTCTTTAATACTTAGCAAAGTTTTGTTGAACTTTGCCAAGTAGTCACGCAGCGATTCTCCCTTATACACTTTGCTAGTGGCGAATCGTTTTTTAAACATATCCTCCAGGTCTTTAAAACAATGTACCGAGCCCGCCTGAAGTTTGTAGAACCAATCCAGAGCTGGTCCTTCCAAGGTTATAGGAAATAGCTTGCACCTCTGAGGATCTCCCAGGTTGGAGATATTCATTGCGGCCTTGAAGCTGAGTAAATGATCCTCTGGGTCTTTTTCCCCTGTATAAGGCGTCAGTTTCATGGGCATTTTGTAATTCCTGTCCAGTTCAACAGCTTGCACATGAGGGGCAAAGATTCGCTCAGCCAATGGGGGCGTTCTTGCCGGTAACGCCGAATTGGTTGGAGGCGCCGATTCTGGCGCTGGTGCCTGGACACTCATAGGCTGGTACATTCCAGTGGATCCTCCATAGACGCCATATCCGGGGTAATATTGAGGATAATACCCCTGTGGGTAATATTAGCCCTGAGATGGATAAGAGTAGGCGCCCATCCAAGTTTGCTGCTGGTTGAGCTGAGTGGTTTGACTAGGAGCCTGTTGTTGAGCTATCACTTGGGCAGGTGATGGGTTGCTCATGGGAGCCTGTTGTTCTTGGTTTCTTGGGTTTCCTTCTGGAAGTATGGGCTCCGGGTTAGCTTCTTCAGCAACTTGCTTTCCCTTGCACATAACCAGATCACGGATGTCTTTTCGCAGTGCTTCCATCTCTATGCGCATGTCAGCCTTTAGTGCAGCAATCTTGTCTTCTGCTGTTATGGTGATTTGCCCCACAGTCGCTGGATTGGGCAGCGTAGGAGCTTCCTGGGTGGCAAAAAATCCTGGGGGAGGAGCAAGCGTCGAATCCTGTGCGGATTGAGCTACTGAGCCTCCTGAAGCGTGCTGATCAGTTGGAGTGGATGTCATCTTGCCAATTTCTGTAGATGTCATCTTTCTCTCTGGTTCGATGAACACACAGGTTAGATAAAACAAAAATATAGGAAAAAATGTACGTGATCCAACCTGATCGTTCGTGTACCGAAAGAGAAAATTTAAACTAAGATCAACACTTTAACAACAAATTGAATATGGACTTCGAATGAAAAGTCCCCACAGACGGCGCCAGTGATGAACCTGGTTTTGGCCGGAGGGCATTACCTGGTTCGATGAAGCAACTCTGGGTCAAAAGTCGCCTGCAAGTTAATGAATGCATAGGGGTGGCCCTGCGATTCACCTCCGATGCTTCTGTCAGTAAAGAACTTGAGAGCAATAATATGTGTAAATAGCAATAGTGCGTACCTTTTTCCAGTGCGGGGGCTGTCCTTTTATACTGGTGAAATGAGATCTTTTTTAGACCCAGATATGGTCGACTGTGATCTTAACTGATTTGGCCGAATCAGTTGTGATCTTCAGGGAAATCCTAACCGATTGCTATCTTAACAGATCTGGCATTTAAGATATGGAGTAAGCTGTTATTTGATGGAGGAGTCGTATGGAGATCAATCTCTTCCTGGCTCTTGATTGTTGTAGCAATGCCTCCTTTTACGTCTTTCCGTGAACGCCTAGCTGTTGGCGTTCTCGACTGACGTAGGGCATTTGGCGCCTTCCCCATGTAGGACTCTTTTGGCGCCTTGAAGTAGGACTCTTTTGCGTCTTTCCGTGAACGCCTAGCTGTTGGCGTTCTCGACTGACGTAGGGCATTTGGCGCCTTACCCATGTAGGACTCTTTTGGCGCTCTCACCCAGGTGATTCCTTCGTTGGGTTTTGAACGCCTATGGTCTAGGTCTTCTAGGCTTCCAAGTTATTGGGCCTATTATCAAATAACTTAATAAGGAATAAGGAATTAAGGATTATCATTTAAAACTGCCACAAAAAAAATGATTCACACAGCAGAAAGGGGGGAAAGGGTAAGGTGCAACCTCAGCAAATGGAATAAAGGGCTTAAAGTCTTTCAAGCTTGAACTCGTGGACCCTATCAATTTCAAGTTAAAGTATTCTCAGTTTGAATTAGGGCTAATTCTTTAATCATAACGATGGCCAGAAATCAAATTAAACTCACAAACTTCAGAACAACAACAATTTATAATTATGAACAAGAACAACAGAGAAAACCTAAAACCACAATTTCAAAACTCACTAAAATATGGTACAAAAGAGTAATACATACAATGTTGACGAGATTAAGAGAGCCCCAATTTGGAGGGATTGAGCCGTTAAGGTAGTTGCGGGTGAGATCGCTGAAGCAGAGAGAATGAAATACAGAGTCGTTGCAGAAAGATGCATACATACATACATACATACGTACATACATACATACATACATTCATATAAATATTACATAACTTTTCGAATTCAATTCATGATGAATTGAGGTTTCCGGGGAGAGTTTGTTCTTTCAGAACGCTACGTTTGTTCGCCATGAAAGAAAGAAATGAAGATTGAAATGAAAGACATTGAAAAGTTAATGGCGCTATTTTTTTTTTGGGTAATATAAATGGCGCTACTATTTGATGCAATGTTTTAAATGGTTAATAAAAGTGTTTTTTTAATAGATTTGTAACAGTTTATATCGAATTTTATATTATTTATTTTTTTTTTGTATTTGGCCCATAAATTTAGAGCCAGCTAAAGAATGAAGAATGGAGGGGGGAGATTCCTAGATTGTGTAAAAAGCTGAGTTTTATGTTCTAATTTTTTTTGTCCAATGTATTCTCCAGCCTGGGAGGCTAAAGACTAATCCTCGGCGGATCTGTGCTCTATTTAAGGGTCTTCGCTGACCAATTGATTGTTGCATATAAAAGGCAGAATTCGAACCACCAGCACTTGCTTAAACAACCTAATGAGCTCGACCACTAAACCAACCAAGCTTGATTTTATTTTCTAATTTAATTATTAGAGTTGAACACAATTTCTCTAATACGGATTTTACATTAAAAAATAAGTAAAATCTAAGCTTAAATTTAATTAAATTAATATTTTTTAATAAATAAATCAAACAAAAAATTTTTATTTTATTAATATAAATTTCTTTAAATTTATGTATTTCATAAATATAAATAAGTTAAAAAGAATATATATATATATCGATTAGTCCAAATAAAAAATTAAAATTTTAAAATGGTGGCCAGTGGCTCGATTAGGCCCATTAACTTAGTTTGGCCTCACCTAAATATATATCGACATGTACACATTTTTTTTTTTTGTTGTTTGGAAAGATATAGACAAGCGGAATACAAAGGCGAAACCACCCTTTCATGATCACCAAAGTAGTAAAAAAGAACAATAGTAATAGGAGGAAAATAATATTCTTTTTAAGTTTAAAAAGGAAAAAAATTAATGAAAATATTCATTAATGGTAGAAGAAAATAAGGAAGGAAACCTATTTCATGTCTGAAATAATAATATGTTTTCATAAATCTAATCCATTTATTATTAATATAAAATATACCTTTTAATATATAATTTTTAATGTTGTGGATAAGAATCAGTGTATCTATATTCTATAGTAACAAAAGAACAATAATAATGGAAGGAAAATAATAATCTTAGAAATTTTAAAAGGAAGAAAATTAAAGAAAATGTTAATTATATTCAATATATTATAGAAATACTTGAGATAATACACTTATTCCTTAGATATCACAATATGTGACTCATTAAGAACATGGCTATTTTTGCCTAGTTGACCGTTTTCAAAAATGGTAAATCACAAACCACAAACAAGTAATATAAATATCCTTGAGATAATTAAAAAATATCTTATGAAACGATTTACACAGGTAATTTTTTTTTAATATAACAACATATGACTCAGAATGACTGAGGACATGGTTATCTTTGCTTAATTTACAGATTTTGGAAATTAGAAACTACAAACAAATATTAAAACCAGAAATTATGGACTCAAGATAAAAAATTATGTGCTCCAAATAATAATCTAGGGCATGGTTTATTTTTCATAGATTATAGTTTTCAAAAATTAGAAACCACAAACAAGAAATATAAATATATATACTTGAGATAATTAGAAAATATTTTACAAAAAGATTTACACATTTATTCTTTTGATATCGTAACATGTGATTTGGATAGGTTGAGGACATGATTATCTTTACTAGTTCACAGTTTTCAAAAACTAGAAACCACAAACGACAAACAAGTAATATAAATATACTTGGGATAATTAGAAAATAGTTTACATAATAATTTATACACTTATTCATTTGATATCGCAACACTTGATTCGGATAGTTTGAAGACATGATAATTTTCACCTAGTTTACAGTTTTCAAAAATCGAAAACTACAAACCACAAAAGCATCAAAACTAGAAACTTGTCCACCAGAAATCGTGAGCTTAAGATAAAAACTTGTGTTCTCCAAGCTTACAACCATTATAAATAGAGACATTTGATACCAACTTATAGTCGCACAACAGTTTTACATTCTATCTCAATAATAATATGGTTTTCTTCCTTAACATGATGTGTGAAGATGATAAAGATGAGAGTGAAGATGCCACTGGAAAAAGCTTTGAGCTAGTGTTTATAAATCGTGATATACACTCCTCGGAATAGCTCCTCGGAATCACCCCCCGGATGCCGATGGCGCGGACCCCCCCTTTCGGACCTTTCGGAGGGACTAGTGATATACACTCCTCGGAATAGCTCCTCGGAATCACCCCCCGGATGCCGATGGCGCGGACCCCCCCTTTCGGACCTTTCGGAGGGACTAGTGATATACACTCCTCGGAATAGCTCCTCGGAATCACCCCCCGGATGCCGATGGCGCGGACCCCCCCTTTCGGACCTTTCGGAGGGACTAGTGATATACACTCCTCGGAATAGCTCCTCGGAATCACCCCCCGGATGCCGATGGCGCGGACCCCCCCTTTCGGACCTTTCGGAGGGACTAGTGATATACACTCCTCGGAATAGCTCCTCGGAATCACCCCCCGGATGCCGATGGCGCGGACCCCCCCTTTCGGACCTTTCGGAGGGACTAGTGATATACACTCCTCGGAATAGCTCCTCGGAATCACCCCCCGGATGCCGATGGCGCGGACCCCCCCTTTCGGACCTTTCGGAGGGACTAGTGATATACACTCCTCGGAATAGCTCCTCGGAATCACCCCCCGGATGCCGATGGCGCGGACCCCCCCTTTCGGACCTTTCGGAGGGACTAGTGATATACACTCCTCGGAATAGCTCCTCGGAATTAACATCAAGAGCACAAAAGGCACCCGGCGGGGAAGCAACCCAGACGGGTCCCCTCCCACTCAAGCATTTAATGCCAAGATATTGGCATTAAATGCAAGGATCCTTGAAAGCACGTGACAGGACAAGAAGGACACGCAAAAGGACCAAAACGCCCCCTGCGCGCAGACTAAACAATGAAAAGCACTCTTGGCTATCACTGACAACCAGGAGAGAAGGTTGGAAATCCCACCGTACCCTGGCAGTGATAGCTGTCACATCAAAAGCAGAAACCTACACCAACCCCCTTTTCCTCACACATCCCGAGTATACCCCTAACGTCTCAGAGAGAGACCTCTACGAACATGAGACAAAAGGGAAGGAGGATAAAAGGAAAAGGGGGACCTTTCTAAGGTAACGACTCTCTCTCTCTAAAAAATATTCAAACTCTCCAGTATTCTCTCTCTAACTTAACCATCGGAGAAGAATCGCAGGGAACCCCCTGTGCATTCTTGTTTGCAGGTTCCGTCGACTCCTACTTGCCGGAAACTGCCCCTCAACTGTGAATTCAAGGTTAGATTTATCCTAATCCAGCTTTGTAGTTTTCACTGGCGCCGTCTGTGGGGAGAGATGAGGAAACTCCGGTTATCTCTCCCCCCCTCTACTTAGCTGTTGCTAAGACACACACACACTCGACGGGGAGCACCTCGTAGGGAAGGGAGTTCCTCCACGAACTCCACCCTGCTCCCCCCTACACTCTTCGTAGCCTTCTGCTCCACCTCTTCGACGAACAAGTTTCTGTTTCTTTTGTTCAACCCCCGAGAGACCCTGGTACGGCTCTCCGTGGAGGTCATACTTGTATTCTGTGCTAACCCCTTGTTGTTATCTCTTACTGTGAACTCAAGCAAGCTACGACGTTCTCTGCAATGGAAACCCATAACGAGAACCAGCTGCACCCGAGCTCAGCAGACGCTCCCTCGGGCTCGAGCCATCCGAGAGATCAACAAGCCGGAGACACCATACATGAGCATGACCCCAGGTCATCCCCCCGGAATGCACCAGGACACGTACAGCAGGGCGAGAGAACTCCCACACCACTGACCTCTCTCGCCGGTTTCCACCAGCATACAGAGGAAGAAACTCGCGCAACACCCTCTCCGTATACAGCTGAGATACGAGAGATTGTTCAGACAGAACTCAGGGAGGCAAGGGCTGCACACGTAGCTGACATGGTCTCCCTACGCCGAAACATGGAAGAGCAGTTTGACCAGTTCATGGAGAGACGTTTCAGTCAGTTGATAAGCTCCAGCTCCAAGGGGAAACAGATTCTAGAAGTTCCCGAGCTCCCTCCACCAGTATACCACACCACCCCCGACACACGACCCCCCTCGGAACCCGTGTTGTCGGGACGAGAAGAGGAATACGTTCCCAGAGAGCGAAGTGAACCGACAGGGAGGAATCATCCCTTCACCTCCCCAACACCGTCAGGGTCCACAATGCAACGGTGGAATGTACCAGCTGAGTTATGGCAACTCTTAGCCAAACATCTGCCGTCTGCAGGCCCTTCAGCGACTACAAACCCCCCTTCAGCACCCCCAACAGTAGTTCCGACGCCCCCGGCTCCCCCGATGCCCTCTCCCGGGATATATGCGCCACACATACAGCAAGATGAGTTGCCCACCGGGTTCAAAATGCCGATGAAGCTGCCCCGGTATGATGGAACTAAGGACCCGGATGACCACCTCCGACAGTTCCACGCGTGTATGCAGATTGCTAACCTGTCTGAAGGCAAGAAGTGCAAGTTATTCCCGACCACACTCGTCGGAGAAGGGCTCATTTGGTTCTCCAAACTCCCGAACGACAGCATACACAGCTTCCGGGATATGGAGAACCTATTCAAAAAGCGGTTTGCCACCAGTGTGGTGTACAAGCAGCCGGCATCCGTGTTGGCAGACGTTCATCAGGGAGAGCACGAGTCTCTCCGAGACTTCCTACACCGCTTCAATCAGAAATGCCTCACAGTTAAGGACCTCGAGGACAGCGTGGCGGTACACGCTTTCCAAGCAGGCCTCCGCCCCGGACAAACTCATAAGGAGCTGGCTTTCTTGAACCCTAGCTCGTTAGAAGAATTGTTATCGAAGGTCCAGGAGTTCATCATAAAGGAGGATGCCTTCACCTCCCAGAAGAGCAGATTTGCGAACATGAGCTCCGGCAGCAAACAGCAGCAGCAGCAATACCGTGGTGACCAACGACGCCGGGACCCCCCCCCGGCAGGACAGACAGAAGCACCCCCAGCAGGAGAGGGGTAACGATAGACAGCCAATCCCTTCCCGGACACGGTTTAATGTCTACACCGTCCTCACCGTCTCGCAGTCCCGGATACTCGCAGAGTCCCAGGGCCTCGGGATTTTTCCCGTCCTCACCCCGAGGAAGTCACGCCCCGGTGACAGACCAAAGGATCAGAGCCGATACTGTGAATACCACCGGGACCATGGTCATACCACCGACGAGTGCATATCGTTGAAGGATGAGATTGAGGCCCTCATCCAGAACGGAAAACTGGGGAAGTGCGTGAAACGGGACAACAAAAGAAGAGATGATGACAGGGAACACCGTGGTACGGACCAAGGCAGGCAACAGAGGCCCCGTCGTGATGACAGGCCTCCGGAAGGAGGATCAGGAGGGAATAACACAGGTTCTCAGATGTTGGGAACCATCAGCGTCATTGCCGGCGGAGTGGACCGCCGGAGGAGGGGCCCGCAGTCGCGGAAGCGAATGAGGAGATCCGTTATGAAGTTGGATTACCTCAAGAAACCCCATGCGCCCCAAGGAGAACCAATCATATTCACTAACGAGGAGCTGGCGGACGTAGACTCCGAAGAGTGTGACCCTATGGTAATCACAGCCGGGGTAGGAAGGTACAACGTGAAGAGGATCTTGGTTGACCAGGGGTCCTCGGCTGATATCTTATTCTGGGATGCCTTCTCAAGTATGGGTCTCTCCCGAGAGCAACTCTCCCCTTTCAACGAGCACCTGATAGGCTTTTCCGGGGCCCAGGTCCCCGTGGAGGGGATGATCGAACTGAACCTCACGCTGGGAGAGGACCCGAAGTGTGTATGCATCCCAACCATCTTCGTGGTCGTCAAAACACCCTCCGCCTACAACGCAATTCTCGGTAGGCCCTCGCTGAACGCTGCCCGTGCCGTAGTGTCCACGGCACACTTATTGATGAAATTCCCCACCCCTCATGGCGTGGGACAAGTACGGGCGAACCAGGAAGTAGCCAGGCAATGCTACGCCACCAGCCTGGCCAAGCCCCAGACAAGCCGAGAAGCTCCTCAGAACTCCCCGCCATCCTCCTCAGAAAAAGGAAAGGAGAAAGAACACGCAGTAATGAACTGCGAGATTCTTGATCTACGGGATGAGATCCCACAGAATCATCCGCAGCCTTCGGATGAAATGGAAGCAGTGGCTTTTCCGGGAGCGCCGGAAAAAACCGTTAACATTTGCGCCACTCTCCCTCCACCAGAGAAAGAAGCATTGATCCAATTTCTTTTCCGGAACGAGGATATTTTTGCATGGTCCGCGTCGGACATGCCGGGGATCGACCCAAGCATCATCTGCCACTCCCTTAACGTCGACGGAAGACCTGGCGTCTTCCAGAAAAAAAGGAACTTGGGGCAACAGCGTCAGCAGGCAGCAAAAGAAGAAGTAGAGAAACTGCTGGCGGCAGGTTTCATTCGTGAGACCAAGTACCCCACGTGGCTATCCAACGTTGTCCTCGTCCAGAAGGCCAACGGAAAATGGCGGATGTGTGTTGACTTCTCCGACCTGAACAAGGCATGCCCGAAGGATCCCTACCCACTCCCCAGCATCGACCGCCTCGTCGACGGAACAAGTGGCCACGCCACACTGAGCTTCCTCGACGCATTTTCCGGGTACAATCAGATCCGGATGGACCCGAGGGATGTGGAGAAGACTGCCTTCATCACAGACAAGGGAGTCTTCTGCTATAAGGTCATGCCCTTTGGCCTGAAGAACGCCGGCGCCACCTACCAGCGCATGATGGACCTCTTCTTCCGAGACCACCTCGGGAGGAACATTGAAGTGTACGTTGACGACATGGTCGTCAAGACGAAAGCCGGCGGCAACCACCTGGAAGACCTGGAAGAGATCTTCTCAATACTGAGGCAGTATCAAATGCGCCTCAACCCGTCAAAGTGCGCTTTTGGCGTGTCGGGAGGCAAGTTCCTCGGGTTCCTCATCTCCCAGCGAGGGATAGAGGTTAACCCAGATCAGTGCAAGGCGATAATGGAGATGTCCCCTCCCAAGAACCCCAAGGAGGTGCAACGCCTCACCGGCCGAATCGCCGCCATTCATCGCTTCCTCTCCAGGTAGCGCCAATACCGATAACCCCACTTCTCTCCAGGAGTAGTTAGTCAAAGGGGCGTATTCCCCCCCACCCCTCTCCCTGTTTACATTTACTTATGTTTTTGTAATCCCCTACCCGGACATACGAGCTCCGGATGTTGTACTTATGCTTGCACATCGCGAGCCCTCCACTACATTAATAAAGAATCTCTTCTTGTGCAAATTCTCTGTTTATTTTACTTATGCAACGAGTACTAACAGAACATCTAAAACAAACTAACCAGGTCCGCCGACCGCTGCCTCCCATTCTTCAAAACCCTCAAAGGAGGAAAGAAGTTCGAATGGACGGAGGAATGCGATAGGGCCTTTCTGGAGCTGAAGCAGTATCTGGCGAAGCCGCCAATACTGACCACTCTCAGGCTGGAGACGCCAATATACGTATATCTCGCTGCTAACGATCAGGCAGTCAGCTCTGCATTAGTCACCGAGGAGGGAGAAGATCAAAAACCGATTTACTTCTCCAGCAAGGTCCTGACCCCGTCGGAGTCACGATACCACATGCTCGAGAAACTTGCATTCGCTCTACTGCTATCGACGAGGAAGCTTCGGCCCTACTACCAGCAGTATCAGATCATCGTCCGGACCGACAGATGTGTGAAAAGCATATGAACTTTACATGTTATTTTGATGCATTCATAGTTTGGGCCAGATGCCCATTTGGAATACAAGAAGAAGTAGAAGATAAAGGTCAATGTCTAAGGGAAGCAGGAGTAAAGGCCATGTTATTTTGGTGTCATTTGGTTGAAAGAATGCTTCTTTTTTTTTATAATAGTTGAAAGAATGCTTCAAGTGTATGAAGTTTACGTGTTGGATGCACTTGTTTGGGTGCATCTAGAATCAGGCACAAGTGCCCATTTGGAATACAAGATGAAGCCATAAGTTCCTTCGATCCTCAAAAATTATGCAGAAATCACATATGGCTTCAAAGTATTGTATAATAAAATTAATGTTTCTTTAGCTGATATGAATGTTCAGATTAGATATATATATATATATATATGTATATATACATTGGAGAACTTGGAACATTTAGGTGTTGCAAGATGCCATGGAAATGTTGGTAATGTAGCAATCAACAATTGAATTGTGGTGCTTCAAACACAAAAAAGAAATATTAATCATGATCTACTCAAATTAGTTGTATCATTAAAAAAAACAATATTGATTTCCAAGGTTTCAAAATTGTATTGAATGTAGTGTATTATACATCTAGCAAATAGTCATTAAAATATGAATCAATATAGCTAGAAAAAAAAAAATTGTTGTATGTATGACTTTCAATATTTAATTATATGGTTTCAAAATTGTATTTCAAGTACAAAATATCTTGCAAATAACCATTGACTTATATGGAATCAAAACAAATTCCCCAAAAATCAAAGGATAATATATACTTGTGAGAGGAAAAAAAAACTAAGGTGTTTAACAACTCATTAATAGAATCCACACATGTAAAGCTGACATATATATAGATAGATGTCAATGAAATGCTCATGGCCGGCAAAAAAAGAGAGAGAAAGAATTGATCTTATTAAATTGAATAATAAATAAAAGAGAGTACAACAAGATATTTACACATACATTGGTAACACAACTGGCAATTAGAATAATTGGTAATTGGCAGATTTATTCAATGGCATTGGCAATACATTAAGTTTTTTTAACAAAATATTATTTATTTACTAATTTCTTTATATATATATATATATCCGTCATCAAATTATTAGTACTTGGTATCAAATTATGTTGATCTAGCTAGATATACTCGTGCTTCCTATAGAGAGTTTGAAGAGAATTCGCCAAAAGTATAGATGTTAAACCATTGTAATGGTTGCAAGAAGATAATGATAATGAGAAAAATATTTAAGTTTTGTAACTATTAAAAGGAAGGATATTATAGTAAATATTAATTAATGGTATGAACGAAAATGAAATTAGTTAATGGAAAATTTGTTCATAAATATAATCCATTTATTATTATTAATGGATAATTTTTTTTTTTTATGGTATAGATTTTATATCCATAGCTATAGCATCATTCATAATGTGTATGAAAAAAAATTGTTACTTTTAGGGTACAGAACTAAGTAGAACCACACAAGGGACAAGGAAGAGTATCATTTCTCTTACCTTTGCTAAATCAATGAGTTAATTTGAAGACACTAACTTCAAGCTTTCTCTAATGCCATCTTCATTTTTACACACCATGTTAAAGAAACAACCCATATCGATGGGATAGAGTATAAAATTGTTGTGTGACTATAGGATGGTACTAAATGTCTCTATTTATATTGGTTTGGACACACACAGTATTTGGTTTTCAGTCCACAGTTTGTGGTGGGTAGACCGAAGACATGATTTATAGTTTTGATGATTGTTTGTAGTTTAAGGTTTTTGGTTTTTGAAAATTGTGAACTGAGTAAAGATAATCATATCTTCTTTCTAAGTCATATGTTACAATACTAAAAAAAAATAATGTGTAAATCTTTTGTAAAACATTTTTTTATTATTCTAAGTATTTTTATAATGTATTGAATATAATTAACATTTACTTTAATTTTCTTACTTTTAAAATTTATATAAGGTTATTATTTTTCTTCCATTTTTATTATTCTTTTTTCTTACAAACATCTATTTGTCCACAACATTAACAAGAAACATTTATATGTATATATATATGATATGATATGATATGATGTACTTTTAGCTAGGGTGATTATGCACACACTACATATATTCCCAATTCTACATGCGTAAAATGGGTGTGTACGTGTTTAACTTTAGTGCACGCTGAAAATTTTATATATCTGAAACTTTAATCCACACACTTATGGGACCTTTTTGTTTCTCTCAAACAATTTATATATTTATTAGTAGAACTAGACACCATCAGGTATTAATAAGATATATGCATTACCATTGAAGTTATAACAAAAAAAGTAATAATAATGGGTGAAAACAATTTTCATAAATGAGTTTTCATAGGTAATATATAAATATTAAATAATGATTCGAGAAACTAAGAAAAGAAATTCTTTTTATTAAAAGAAGGAAGGAAACTGGTTTCATAAATTGAAGTATTAAAAAATTCCTTACAAATAAAAGTATTAAAAAACATGTTCATATATAGAATCTATTTATCAATAGCTGAAAAGATGTATAAAATATCCCCACTTAAATCTTATATTATATGGCTCCACCCTTTTCTGGTCGTCCACATTTTAAAATTATAGTACAAAATTAATAATAAGAGGAAAATTATTATTTGATCCCTTCTTTTTTACTGAATTAACGATTTAGTCCCTCATTTATTTTACATACATATTTAATTTATATCCCTAACGGGCACGCAAAAGTAAATTATATGTGTGCCTTCCTCACCTGCTACAATGAAACTCACGGCAACCATCGACGGCGTAACTACCGATGCTGACGGCGTGGTTCTTTTGACATTCGTCATAATTCATTTTTTTATCTTGTTTCTTTTGGAATTTAATTTATTGATGCTTAAGGTGGAAGAATATGTAGCTAAGGAGGCAAAAGTGATAGAAGAGAAGCATTTTATCTTGTTTATTACTAGTATGATATCAGACGACAAATCATATTTACAGAAACTAATTGACATGAATTAAATTCTCTTTTGTGACTAAAATGTATTTTTCACTTTTTTTTTTATTTTCTATGGGAAAATTAATCAATGTTCAAATTAAATAAGATAAAACTCTTTCAAAAACAAATATATTTGAAGATAAGAATTTTCCCAGAAAAAAATGTGCTAACTCTCGATCATTGCTTGGGAAAGTTAAACCTTGAAAATTCTAAAGATTGTGGATATCATTTAAAAATGAACAATTTAAATAGAATCGAAGTTTTGATTGATCTAAGTACTTGGAATATGATGGATGAAGACATGATTTATATGAATCTCATTAAATTGTATTGGAAGAGAAACTTTATAAAGATCTTATTTCTTCTTAATTATCAAATAAAAACATCATTAACTAAAGTTGTTCAAACAAGCATGAGTCAATTAAATGATGATTCTATAATAATTGGGATTATGAATTTTTAGTTTATGGCGATAGGTTAGGTAAATAGATAGATTATTGTGGATTTTTTTAAGATGAATATTAAGAAAACATATTTTCATAAATGTAATGTATTTATTATTAAGGGAAGAAATTCAAGGTGAATATTAATTTAATGCATGGTCCATGAAAATAAGGAAAGAAACTTATTTCATTACTGAAGTAATAAAACATATTTTCATAAATCAAATTATTTATTTTTAGTTAAAAATAATATTTTATAAAATATCCATTTTAATTTATAATAGAAATCATATAATAATTCTAATTTATAATTATTTTGGAATTAGTTTAATCTTTTTAAGTTCAATTGTGTTCAATATTTTGAAAAACTATTTTGGATAATTATGATATTGGATTTTGTGGGTTAAATATCCACCCATGTGGGAGTCCAATTGGATTATGGGTTGATTCATTAGAATGTGGGCTATTTTAATTAAGTCCCACATCGGATAGTTAGTAAATGGGAGCTTTCTCATTCTCCTATAAATAGGAGTGATTCCTCATCATTCAAGTTGTTCAATCCATGTGTTGACTTGGCGGCTCTCATATTGAGAGGAACCATATAGTTTTATTTTTCTCTCTTTGAGTTCTTCTTCCACGATCAATTGTGGAAACATGGCTCTACCTCTACTAGATAGGGTCTCACCGTTTGGTAGAGTTCGTGACGAGGAGATCAACGTTTGAAGATCAGTCTTGGTGGAGCAAAGCCATTAGCAAGATCGAGAATACTAGCGATGGCGTCCAGGTTAGTAAGTTCCGCATTGAGTTTTTATACTAGCCTGGATTTATAATTATGATTCGAGTTTCGGTTCTTGGGGATCCAAAATCTTTCATTGGTATCAGAGCCAGGTTGTGCTAGTTCTCTATTTTCCAGGAATTTGTGATTCCAAAAATCTTGTAGGGATATAGTTATCCCTTTCCCAAAATTTGGTTTTAGGGATTGTATAAATATATGAGTTATTTATGTATAGTTGTTCTCCTATTCTCTAAATTGTTTTAGGGATAGATAATATAAAAAGTGTATATTTACCCTGTGTATGTGATTAGATTTTGTATTTATTTAAAAATTAGGAACATGTATAGGTTCCCATGATAATATTCATGTTTTTGATGATCTTAGGAATATGCCTAGGTTCCCAGTTTTAATATTTGTTGTTATCTCTGGTTTCATCTTTCTGATAGGTCAAGAGTTTTAAATATTGTGTTTAGGGATCTTTTTGAAATAAGATATTGTCAAATCTTTTTGAATTTGAAATTTAAATATGTGTTTTCTAAATTTTCTGAAATTGAAATTGATTTGAACCTAAACTGAGAAGATTTGTCTAGATTCTCTAGAAATTTTTGGACCCAAGTATTAATTATTAGGCCAAAGTCCTATTTTGGTCCCTCAGTTATACCCAATGTTTCAAATTGGTCCCTGAATTATTTTTCGTTCCATATTTGTCCCTCAGTTTTCCAAATTTTGGCACAGTTGGTCCCTCAAACGTTTTTCATCCATTTTTCCGTTAGGAAAAAAGATAAAATTGATTTTTAACTCCTAAAAGGTTGAATTTTTACATTAAGGACATTTTTCTCTATAATAAAACCAAAATGTAAGAAAGAATAAATAATTGGTGGATTTTAGTTAATCTCTCTCTCTCTCTCTCTCCCATGCAGCCGTCGGAGAACAATAATGTCGCCGCCGCCTTAACATTTGAAACAGCGGAGAAGATTATTCTCCGATGGGACTCTACGGCTTCCGAGGACTCCCGAGAGAAGATGATCTTCCAAGGTGACCGCCAAGAAATCGATCGCTACTTGCTAGCCATCGATGAAATCCAACGCTCCCTTTCGTCTTCTTCCATCTCCGATAACCAGAACAAAGTCAACTCAGCCATTCAAATCTCTATGTCTCGCTTGGAAGACGAATTTCACAACATCCATATTTCACACACAAACCCTATCAAGGCCGATTCATTGACCGATCCTACCTTATCGATTCCCCCGATTCCTTCCGGTATTGAACTCGATGACGAAAATACTGTTGATTCCCTCAATTTCTAGTAGCTACCCGTCCATTAGCAGTATCCGCGAGATCGATCTGATAACTTCCGATGCCATTTACGCCATTTACGGTAGCGTTAGAAAATCCTCCGTAAACCTGAAACTATGGTAGGCAGAGAGAGAGAAAGAGAGAGAGGGGTTGTTTTTTGGTGTGAAATGAACTAAACCTCCTAGTTATTTCTTCTTTCTTACATTTTGGTTATATTATAGAGCAAAAGGTCTTTAATGAAAAAATTTAAACTTTTTGGAGTTAAAAATCAATTTTATCTTTATTTTAACGGAAAAATGGATGAAAAACGTTTGACGGACCAACTGTGCCAAAATTTGGAAAACTGAGGGACCAATATGGAACAAACAATAACTGAGGGACCAATTTGGAACATTGGGTATAACTGAGGGACCAAAAAAGGACTTTAGCCTAATTATTATAATAATTTGTTTGTTAAATAATTAATATAGAATAAAATAATATTTCAAAAAAAAAAAAATAGGGACAGAGCACTGTTCACCGCCGGCGGCTAGAGCCGCCACCGACAGTGATCGGTAGGCAGAACACGGCGGAACCCGCTGTCGTGTACTGCCGCTTACGGTGGTCGACCGATGGTGTCACAACGGTCGGATCCGCCGCGAACCACCGTGTGTGGTGGCCGGATAGTTGAAGTCCGGTGACATGAGCCGCCGCAAACCACCGCTAACGGTGGCCGGCAGGTGGTGTACGCCGCCTTGTGCGACGGCGACGGCCGCCGTTGACCGCCACCACCCGTGACCGGTAGGGAGAGGCTCGTCGTTGATCGGCGAGGCCGTCAAGTGTTGACTAGTGAATGTTGACCGTTGACTTTTATGTGCGAATTTTGGAACGTATCAATTAATTTATAGAGATAAATTAATGGTTATCATATTATTAGCATGTTTACTATGATAAAAGTCCATGATTAATTATGAGATAGTTAATCTAAATTGTCCCTGGTCGCTCATTCGAGTGGGAACTTGAATTGTACCAAGACCAGCCTGACCTCGGTGCATAGAGATGCATGCACTAGATGCTGGGACGAGAGTCATGGTGCAATTATGTAAGGAGTTACAAATTGCTGGACCGACCCGGAGAGTTCTGCATGGGTTCAGTCATTAGCTGGTCTCTCCTGTACAATCTGTCATGATGCCCTTAGACCTGAGGTCTTGACTATTCCGGCATTGCAGTTGTCAAACTTTGGCTTAGTCTAACGTTACTTGTAACAGGGTAGCCATAAGGGCTGAGTACGGGCTTGGTTGATTGCCGTGCTGAGGAATGTGGTTGACCTAGATGGAATTTTGTCCCTCATAGAGATGGGAGATATTTAACTGGGCCCCTCGATGAGTCTGTCCAAGGAATGTGTGGCCACACTGGAAATTGGGACTTACTCAGGAAATCGAGAAAGTTGAGGTTTGGATTTTGGATGACTTTCCCATGCCTAATCCTTACCAAAATATCGTAGGACAAAAAGGGATCTAGACAAGATGGTACTGAGGTTAAGTCGTTCTAGGGTTAGATGATAACTCACGTGTTTTGGGTAGTCGTGATGGCTTGCTAGAGTCCGCTCTCGACTTGTGAGTCATGGAGATGACTTACTGCCAACTTCACGTGGGGCCTGCTGGGTCACACACGAGCAGGAACCAGATGCCAAGCTGGGACACGAGTTAAGACTAATTCATGGGTCACATTTGTGACACCGTTTAAGACATAACTAATTGTGGTAGGACATGAAGTCTTGTCTTAAATAAATTATCTACAGATATATGATATTTGGATTTGTGAGACAAATTTAAATATATATATGATAATTGTTATATAGATAATTGGATTAGGCTATTTACAATTATATTCCTATTTATAATATTGGGGAATTATAAATTAGATAATGTTCCTAAGAGTTAGGAAATTATTGATTTATTGAATTCACTAATATTAGGATAAAATAGGATGAGGTTGGCGCCTCATATTTACCAAGGAATTTAATTAATAAAAATGTTTTATTAATTAAAGTCATGGCTTGAAATTTGAAATTCAAATAGATTTGATCTAGATTTCAAATGGATGAATTAAATATGTTAAAGTAATATTTTAATTCATATTTTATAGGGCAAGTCGAAAATTCTAGGTCTAATTGAATTTAAAATATTAATGTAATATTTTAATTCAATAAACCAGAATTTAAGATTTGGAAAGATTGACTTAAAGATATTATGGTAATTCTTTAAATCAATATTGTTGGAAAATAAAAAATTAGTTATAATTTCCTAAGAGTTAGTTAGTTGTTTTGATTTATTAAATTCCAACAAATTATTGAGGGGAGATGGCGCATGGCTTGAGAGAGATCTTGGAAGATTTGATTTTCCAAATTGATTCTCCAAGATTGCATTTTGAAACCAATTTTAATATTATGGTAATATTTTAAATTGGAATTCAAGTCATATAATTTTGATATAAAGATATCATAATCTTATGATTTGATAATTATATGATTTTAGGGATTCCTAAATTATAATTATCAAAGTCCCCAAACTCTATAAATAGGAAGCCAAAGTCGACATTCAAGGAGAGAGAGAGAACTTGAGAATTGGATTCTTGAGAGAGACTTAGAGAAGAATTGGATTCTTTGATAAGTGAGATCACAAAGGGTGAGAGCCTCATGCACATTAGAAAAGTCGACTTAGCCTAAGTTCTTCACAAGGGAAAATTTTATTTTGCTCTTGGTGAGGAGAGAGACAAAAAATCGCAGCCTTGCTTTCCTAGAGAGAGAAAGTGGCGCACAATATTAAAGAGTTTAGTTTTGTGTGACAAGGTTGTGTGGGATCAAGAATAAGATTCTTGATCAAGGCGCCATATAGTTCTTGACAATTCAAGAAGAGTTCTTGAATTAAAGAACACCGTAGATAAGGGTTCCGGATTCACTTGGAGAAGTGAAGGAGGCTAGCACCTAGGCATCTCCAAAACTGTTCGTGTGGATTACCGGCGGAGGAAGGACGCGTCACGTGGACTTCTAGGAAACGCCCCGTTCAACTAAACCGATTGAAACTCGTGAGGTATACCACTAACCAAAAGTTTTAAATTCAGCTAGCGGATCCGTTCGGGAATTCTAGGACCTAGGCGTTTAAATTTTATTATTGCTGTTTCGCTTCCGCTGCCTCAGGCGCCTTGGATTCCCAACAGTGGTATCAGAGCCACGCTAGTCCTTGGATTTAAAACTGTTTGTTTGTACATGTGATGTATGATACATGTGTGTTTACCGCTTTCAATCACCGTTTTAGTTTTACAAAATCCACCGATCAATTTTAGGCTTAAAAGTCGATTTAATTATCTAAGGTGCAAAATTATGTATGAGATACATAAAGAAATCAATGAGATTGATTTGTATAAGTTTCTTGAATAATAAGGCTAAAATCGAAAATCTTTATATAATTATAATTAAAAGTGTTTTAATTATAATATTATATAAGTGGCTGAAATTTATTAAAATTTGGAATTTTTATAAATTTTGGGGATCAATAATTCGAATTCTTGAATGAGATTCTTGAATTTTATAATTGTTGATAATAGGCCTAAATTTAAAGAAAGGCATGTTAAAATTGCACAACCCTAAATTGAACACAATTTTAAAAGGAGTTTTAAATATGTGTGTTAGAGACCGTGTTTGACATAATTGTATGAATTGTTCATATTTGAATTGTGTGGTGTTGGATATGGCTCTAGGAGGTTTATTTCGGTAAATACGGCCTGCGTGTCGTCTCCCTCTACTCTTGTGTAATTTTACTTTCTATTTATACCTCAATGTAACTGGGGTTTATTCACGTGTAATTTTATTTTTCTTTTAGAAAAGTTCTCTCATTGGCTTTGGAGAATTCTAGGGTAGATGAGCCATATCTGAACACGGTGTGCTGTTTTACATTTAGTTGTATGAGATGCGCTAGATGTATGCTTAGGGTGCGATATTTTAACATGCTTAATCAAATATTACGCTATAGCCACGTATACGATACGAGCGTGGGATTTGTATGAGATACAAAATCCGGACACATGTTTATATGTATGAGATACATGGGGAAATAAACATGTAACATGACTCGTTTAATTTTAAAAGAAGTTTTAGAATTAAACAAAACAAAATCGGAATATTTTAAATAAAATAAAACTCTTATAGAAAATCTTAAGTCATAATGCCATCGCTAAAACGCCCTATCAAAATCTTGTTCATCGTGGAACGGTGATCGCCTCCGCGACACGTATCTGCCTTGACCTTGAGGAGACACGGGTGAATGGGATTTTCAATATGACGCCTATTGAAATCTTGATTCTTTGGATACGGTGATCGCCTCCGCGACACGAATAGCAGTTGGGCCTTGATGATATGGGATTGGGCTTCGGCCTCGTTGTCTTGAATTTAGCCATTCACATGTTTTACCGTGTGACTTAATGGGGTTATCAAAACGGTTTTGGACCTCAAGGCATTAGATGGGATAAACATGCCATAATAAGTATCATAAGATGATACAGTCCCATAAGGATCTAAGAGTCACATAGTGATGTGATTGGTAAGGAGTTACCTACCTAAATAACCAAAACGTGCATGATCGCCTCCGCGACGGTAAATTTTGGTGAAATGTGGATCTTAGCCACTAATAAATTTTACTGGGTTTTATAAAATAGTGGAAGTATTTTGATCTGCTAATTAAATTTTTCATATCTTTAAAATTGTAGAATCAAAAATGGCAATCGATAGTTCATCATTTTCACTGCGACCTATCCTTGAGAAGGATAAGCTGACCAGAACAAACTTCCTCGATTGGTTTCGTAATCTGAGAATTGTTCTCACCCATGAGAGGAGACTTTATGTTCTGGACAAACCTATTCCCAAAGAGCCTGCCAAGGGCGCTCCAGGAACAGAGTGGAGGGCTTATGAGAAGCACTTCGATGACTCGCTGAAGGTCTCTTGTCTGATGGTGGACACAATGATTCCTGAGCTGCATGAGGGCCTGGATACATTGATGTCATTTGAGATGATAACTCGTCTCAAGGAAATGTTCAGCTACCAAATCAGACAAGATAGATATGAGACCAATAAGGCTCTTATGTCTTGCAAAATGGCTGAAGGTGAATCTGTCGGTTACCATGTCATGAAGATGAGAGGGTATATAGATCACCTTGATAGGCTTGGATTCCCTGTTCCACCTGAGTTTGCCATTGGTATAATCCTATGCTCACTGCCTAAGAGCAATGACTCGTTCATCAAAAGCTTCTTAAGGAGAGGAACAGAGAAATCAGTTTCTGAATTGCATGGGATGCTCAAGTCTGTTGAGGCATCCATGATTCAGAAAAGGGAAAAGAAGTTGAAGGGCAAAGAAAAGAGAAAGGGAATTGAGCTGGATGGTGAGACCAAGCCAGAGGACGACCCTCATCAATCTCCTGCCAAGAAGGAAAAGCCCACAGAGGAAGTATTCTGTTCTTTCTGTCAAGTGTCAGGACACGCGATGAGAAAGTGCAAATACTACTGGGAAGATCAAAAGAAGAAGAAGTGCGTTAAAGCCTCTACTTCAGGTATCTTTGTTATAAAGTGTTCCTTTTTCTACTTAAATCACTTGAGTATTGGATACGCATGTGATTCTCACATTTGATGTGCAGGGTCTTCAGAGACGGTAGAAAACGAGAACGGGAGCGAGATGGACCTAGAAGTGGACAGTGGAGCAAAGGTTGCTGCCGTTGCTGCTATAGGAACATGCAAGCTTGGATCGCCCCCTTCGGGCTAGATTTATTGTTATTCTTTAAATGTTTAAACAGTGTTTTTCTCCTTATTAGATAAGGTAGATTTTGTGTAAACATTGAAGAACTGTTTCTATTTTAATAAAATAATGTTTATTTGCTTATATGATTTGCAAAGACAATCATTATATTAAACTAGAACAATAACAATATTTATAACATCGATACGGAAGGATTAAAGATTATCGAATCTAATCCTATAAATACTTTTGGCAATTGTTGTTTAGGCCATACAAACAAGAACCGCCTTGAGAAGCTTCATAGAGATGAACTTCTAAAGCTCACGTGATTTGGAATCATATGATGCTTGCAAGTCTTGTTTAAAATGGAAAGATAACAAGAGGCGTTCCTCTACTGTTCGCAGTAATACAATGTATGACTTAATGGAGATCATGCATGGTTGATGTATGTGGACCCATAAGTGTTTAAGCTAAAAGTAATAACTCTTACTAAATGCTTCAAAAGGCTAGATCTACGGCTATCCTTTTAAACACAAGTTGGAGTCCTTTTGAAATAGAGATTTCAAAACGAAGTAGAGAACTAACTTGACAATAAAATCAAGGACCTTTGATTAGATCAAGGGACAAGGAGTTGTGTCAAAACTTTGCTAAAACATCTTAGAAGCTGTGAGAGAGTC
Organism: Chamaecrista fasciculata; assembly: GCA_003254925.1. Classification (NCBI taxonomy): domain Eukaryota; kingdom Viridiplantae; phylum Streptophyta; class Magnoliopsida; order Fabales; family Fabaceae; genus Chamaecrista; species Chamaecrista fasciculata. The sequence goes on from QANZ01039406.1 coordinate 24,486, forward strand.
TCACAACTTACTCCTTCTTAAACCTCATGGTGGATGGTGTTTTGAGAAAGAGATGTCAAACCCTATTAGATAAGGTTCGATCTAGGATGATTTAAATTGATCTTATACCATCCTTAAAGGGTGTGCTCTAGAAGCTGCTGACTTCACACTAAACCGTTTCGTCTAGAAGACGCCATATGAGATATGGGATGAGAGGAGTCTCATGATGTCTTGTTACGAATTTGGGGATATTAAGGTTTATGTTGAGAACGATAAACTGTCTCCAAAACTCTCAAGTACATATTTGTGGGATACCCTAAAAGGGGGTATCAAATCTGCTACCCACCTGACCACAAAGTGTTTGTAGTCAGAGATGGATACCTTTTAGAAAGGGATTCCTTGTTTCCAAGAGAAACAGTGGGAGTATGATAAATCTTGAAAGAGTTCAAGATCCACAAAAACACTTCAGAGGCACAGACGGAAATTAGAGAAGATCCGCAAGGTGTTGTGGAAGCTCCTCTAAAACATAAGGACAACGAAGTTCTGATAGAACACGTTCTCAATTTCAAAGATGGGGATCTTTGGTTATTGAGAGCAGGAATGTGTTGCTCTAGGAGCGTGGTGAGCCCGCCACCTATCAAGAAGCTTTAATCTTTGTTTTGATGAAAACACCAAAGGAGTTTTGGCTTCATACAAAAACCTAGATGGGTCCTGTGTTTACAAAAGGTTAGTGGGAGCACATTTGCAGTCTTGGTGCTGTGTGTCATGCACATATGGCTAGTTCGAAGTCACATTACTGTCTTGAAGATTATGAATCTTAGATAGATTAATCACTTTCAATGAAGGATAGGAAGCTGAGATCTATGGAGATAGTTCTCAGAAGAGCTTCTTAAATTGAGTCAAGAAGTACATTCTTGAATAAGATACTGAAGGAGTTCAGTATGAGAGACTTTAAGAAGGGATTCATGGTAATGAATCAGGGATTTGTCATTTGCAAGAATCAGTGTTTCCTGAGACACGTGATGAGCAAAGACACATGAGTGGCATCCCTTATGCTTCGGCAATAGGATCCATCATGCTGTACTAGACTCAATATGTCGTTTCCCCTGCATATGATAAGCTGTGACCCTGTTGAGGTTCACTGGAAAGGCTATCATTAAGGTCCTCTAGTATTTGAGAAGCACTAAGGACAAATTCTTGGTATATGGTAGAATCAATGTGTAAAGTGGTTACACAAGAAGCCCATTATTCAAACCAACCAAGATTAATCGCAATTATGAAATATGTATTCCCTGAACAGTAGATATCGTAAGTTGGAATGGTTCCAAGCGGAATACGATTACTGATTCTACAAGAATGGGTTGGTCACGTAGAGACGTAGACTGTAAAAACTAATGTCTGAAGCATGCTTGGTTGTCACTCTGTAGAGACAGAAAGACACCAAAGCGGGAAGGGGTTCCCCACTGACATTCCAACAGTGATATACTCAGACAAGATCACCTGGAGATGGTGATACTAAGATATGTAAAAGTAGCAGTCGTTGATATTTTTCCAGTCCTCTTGCTAAACCCCAGCACAGGTTTTACATGAGAATCATGTAAACGTCAATTGGGAACTAGACACACATTAATGGATGTTTCTAAGGGTTAGGAACAGTTTGATTAATGACTGTACCTAGTGCAAGTGGGAGTTTGATGGAGATTGTGCCATAGGGCCAATCATCCTATAGATATGTTTGGAACGTATCAATTAATGGTTATCATATTATTAGCATGTTTACTATGATAACAGTCCATGATTAATTATGAGATAGTTAATCTAAATTGTCCCTGGTCGCTCATTCGAGTGGGAACTTGAATTGAACCAAGACTAGCCTGACCTCGGTGCATAGAGATGCATGCACTAGATGCTGGGACGAGAGTCATGGTGCAATTATGTAAGGAGTTACAAATTGCTAGACCGACCCGGAGAGTTCTGCATGGGTTCAGTCATTAGCTGGTCTCTCCTGTACAATCTGTCATGATGCCCTTAGACCTGAGGTCTTGACTATTCCGGCATTGCAGTTGTCAAACTTTGGCTTAGTCTAACGTTACTCATAACAAGGTAGCCATAAGGGCTGAGTACGGGTTTGGTTGATTGCCGTGCTGAGGAATGTGGTTGACCTAGATGGAATTTTGTCCCTCATAGAGATGGGAGATATTTAACTGGGCCCCTCGATGAGTCTGTCCAAGGAATATGTGGCCACACTGGAAATTGGGACTTACTCAGGAAATCGAGAAAGTTGAGGTTGTTGGGAAATCCCCGGGGAAACACGCAGCGGAAGAACTGTAAAATAAAAAAAAAACTTGCGCCCCCAAGAAAATCCCACCCTGAGATCCGCTATCTGAATTTAAAACCAGATACGAAAAGTGTTATACCTCAAGCTTTCAATCGGATTGGTGATACTAGGCGAGTCTAGAAGTCCGTTTCCACGTCCTTCCTCCACCGGTGATCCACACGAACAGTTTCCCGAACACGAGGTGCTAGCCTCCACGCCTCTTTCTCCAAAGAGACTCGGGATTGAATCTACAACTTTTGGATTCAGGAACTCCTTCTCTGAATCCCAGGTAGGTGGCGCCACAGAGAAGCAAACAACAACAAAACTCCTTTTGTTCTTTTCTTCTCAAGAACCCTAGAACCCACAACTTTCAATTTCTCTCTCTAACACTTAGGAGAAAATCGACTTCTCTCTCTAGGAAGGTGGGTGGCGAAATTTCTCTCTCTACAAGGAGGAAATTCGACTTCTCTCAAGTAAGCTAGGGTTTTTCACAAAGTGCATGACTTGACCCTCTCTTGAGCTAGGCGACTTTTAGGCTTTATATTTACTAAAATTATAGCAATTTTATAAATATAAAATCATGATATTCTGATAATATCATATCTTTAAGACTTGAATATCTAATTAAAATATTACCATAATATTTTAATTCAAATTCAAATCCCTAACTCATAGAATCAAATTGAAGATCAAATCTTCCAATGGGACCCACATGAGCTAGGCGCCTATTCCTCCTTAATTATTGGGAATTTTATAAATCAAAAATAACTCCTAAAATTAGGAAGTCATAACCAACTTATTTTATCCCAATGTTTTTGAATTAAAATATTACAATAATATCTTTAATTCAAATTTTGAATTCTGAATTTAAATTCTTTATTGAATTAAAATATTACCCCAATATCTTAATTCAAATCTAGAATCTCAAATTCAAATTCAAATCCATGACTTAAATTAATAAAACATTTTTATTAATTAAATCATCCTAAAATGAGGCGCCACCCTCAAGCAAAATATTAGGGAATTTTATAAATCAATAATCTCCTAACTTTTAGGAATTATTTGATTTATTATTCCTAATATTTAAATTGTAAATAATTAATCTCTATTAATCATTTAACAATTATTTAAACTGTAGAAAATTTAAGACAAGACATAATGTCCCAGACATTTCCTCTGTGTCTTAAATTAGGCCACGGAGTGACCCACGAATTACCCTAATTCGTGTCCCTTATAAGGTGTGTTCTAATCCTGCTCGTGTGTGACCCAGCAGGCCCCACGTGAAGTTGGCAGTAGGTCATCCCTATGTCCTACAAGTCGTGAGCGGACTCTAGCAAGCCATCGCGACTACCCAAAACACGTGAGTTGATCGATTGTTACCAGAACCGATTTTAACCTTCGTACCTCCTAGGCACCGACCCTATTGTTCTGCGATATCTTGGTTATGGATCAGGCACGGGAAAGTCATCCATGATCCAAACCTTTACTTTCTCGATCTCCTTGAGTAAGTCCCACATACTAGCGTGGTCACGCATTTTCCTGGACAGAATCATCGAGGGCGCCAGTAAGATATCTCCCAACTTAATGGGGAACAAAATCCCAATTTTGGCCAGTCCACATTCCTCAGCATGGCAATCAACCAGACCCGTACTTAGCCCTTATGGCTACCCTACTACGGGCAACGTTAGACTAAGCCAAAGTCTGACAACTGCAACGCCGGAATAATGATGACCTCAGGTCTAAGGCATCGTGACAGGCGTACAATAGAGGCAAGCTGATGACTAAACCCATGTAGGACTCTCCGGGTCAGTCCAGCAACTCGTAACCCTTTACGTAATTGCACCATGACTCTCATTCCAGCATCTAGTGCGTGCATCCCTATGCACTGAGGTCAGGCTGATCTTAGTTCATTTTCGCTCCCACGAAAACAATTGATCAGGGACAGATTTAGATTAATTATCGTATAATTAATCACGGATGTAATCACAGTAAACATGCTAATAATGTGAAAACCATTAATTTATCTCTATAAATTAATCCATATGTTCATAACATATATAAAAGAGGATTGGCCCTAGGGCACAATTCCTAACAGAGGTTTGGATTTTGGATGACTTTCTCATGCCTAATCCTTACCAAAATATCGTAGGACAAAAAGGGATCTAGACAAGATGGTACTGAGGTTAAGTCGTTCTAGGGTTAGACGATAACTCACGTGTTTTGGGTAGTCATGATGGCTTGCTAGAGTCCGCTCTCGACTTGTGAGTCATGGAGATGACTTACTGCCAACTTCACGTGGGGCCTGCTGGGTCACACACGAGCAGGAACTAGATGCCAAGCTGGGACACGAGTTAAGACTAATTCGTGGGTCAAATTTGTGACACCGTTTAAGACATAACTCATTGTGGTAGGACATGAAGTCTTGTCTTAAGTAAATTATCTACAGATATATGATATTTGGATTTGTGAGACAAATTTAAATATATATATATGATAATTGTTAAATAGATAATTGGATTAGGCTATTTACAATTATATTCCTATTTATAATATTAGGGAATTATAAATTAGATAATGTTCCTAAGAGTTAGGAAATTATTGATTTATTGAATTCACTAATATTAGGATAAAATAGGATGAGGTTGGCGCCTCATATTTACCAAGGAATTTAATTAATAAAAATGTTTTATTAATTAAAGTCATGGCTTGAAATTTGAAATTCAAATAGATTTGATCTAGATTTCAAATGGATGAATTAAATATATTAAAGTAATATTTTAATTCATATTTTATAGGGCAAGTCGAAAATTCTAGGTCTAATTGAATTTAAAATATTAATGTAATATTTTAATTCAATAAACCAGAATTTAAGATTTGGAAAGATTGACTTAAAGATATTATGGTAATTCTTTAAATCAATATTGTTGGAAAATAACAAATTAGTTATAACTTCCTAAGAGTTATTTAGTTGTTTTGATTTATTAAATTCCAACAAATTATTGAGGGGAGATGGCGCATGGCTTGAGAGAGATCTTGGAAGATTTGATCTTCCAAATTGATTCTCCAAGATTGCATTTTGAAACCAATTTTAATATTATGGTAATATTTTAAATTGGAATTCAAGTCATATAATTTTGATATAAAGATATCATAATCTTGTGATTTGATAATTATATGATTTTAGGGATTCCCAAATTATAATTATCAAAGTCCCCAAACCCTATAAATAGGAAGCCAAAGTCGACATTCATGGTGAGAGAGAGAACTTGAGAATTGGATTCTTGAGAGAGACTTAGAGAAGAATTAGATTCTTTGATAAGTGAGATCACAAAGGGTGAGAGCCTCATGCACATTGTCGACTTAGCCTAAGTTCTTCACAAGGGAAAATTCGATTTTGCTCTTGGTGAGGAGAGAGAGAAAAAGTCGCAGCCTTGCTTTCCTAGAGAGAGAAAGTGGCGCACAATATTAAAGAGTTTAGTTTTGTGTGACAAGGTTGTGTGGGATCAAGAATAAGATTCTTGATCAAGGCGCCATACAGTTCTTGACAATTCAAGAAGAGTTCTTGAATTAAAGAACACCGTAGATAAGGGTTCCAGATTCACTTGGAGAAGTTAGCACCTAGGCATCTCCAAAACTGTTCGTGTGGATTACCGGCGGAGGAAGGACGCGTCACGTGGACTTCTAGGAAACGCCCCGTTCAACTAAACCGATTGAAACTCGTGAGGTATACCACTAACCAAAAGTTTTAAATTCAGCTAGCGGATCCGTTCGGGAATTCTAGGACCTAGGCGTTTAAATTTTATTATTGTTGTTTCGCTCCGCTGCCTCAGGCGCCTTGGATTCCCAACAGATTGTGCCCTCGGGCCAATCATTTTATATGTATGAACATATTGTTTGACTGATTTATGAATGATAAATTATGTCGTTATCATATTATTAGCATGTTTACTACGATAACAATTCTTGATTAATTATGTGATAATTATTCTAAACTGTCCTTGGTCGATTATTCACGTGGGAACATGAATGAACTAAGACCAGCATGACTTCGGTGTATAGAGATACACGCATGTGACGCTTCTCGAGAGTCATGATGCGATTATGTAATGGGTTACAAGTTGCTGGACCGACCCGGAGAGTCCTGCATGGGTTTAGTCATGAGTTAGTCTCTCCTGTACACATGTCACGATGCCCTTAGACCTGAGGTCTTCATTATTCCAGCATTGTAGATGCTGAACTTTGGCCTAGTCCAACGTTGCCCGTAACAGGGTAGCCATACAGGCTAGGTACGGGTTTAGTTGTTTGCCGTGTTGAGGAATGTGGTTGACCAATAAGGAATTTTTTCCCTCATTAAGTTGAGAGATATTTGACTGAGCCCCTCGATGAATTTGTCCAAGGAATGTGTGGCCACACTGTTGGAGATTGTGCCCTAGGGACAATCATTTTACAAATATGTTTTGAACATATTAATTAATTTATGGAGATAAATTAATGGTTATCATATTATTAGTATGTTTACTATGATAACAATCCTTGATTAATTATATGATAATTAATCTAAAACTGTCCCTGGTCGATCATTCACGTGGGAACGTAAATGAACTAAGACCAGCATATCCTCGGTGTATAGAGATACATGCACTAGATGCTTCTCGAGAGTCATGGTGCAATTATGTAAGGGTTACAAGTTGCTGGACCGACCCGGAGAGTCCTGCATGGGTTTAGTCATAAGCGAGCCTCTCCTGTACACCTGTCACGATAGCCTTAGACCTGAGATCTTGACTATTCCGGCATTGTAGTTGTCAAACTTTGGCCTAGTCCAACGTTACCCGTAGCAGGGTAGCCATACAGGCTAGGTACGGGTTTGGTTGAGTACCGTGCAAAGGAATGTGGTTGACCAAAATGGGATTTTGTCCCTCATTAAGATGAGAGATATTTAACTGGCGCCCTCGATGAGTCTGTCCAAGAAATGCGTGGCCACGCTGGGAATTGGGACTAACTCAGGAAATCGAGAAAGTTGTGGTTTGGATTTTGGATGACATTCCCGTGCCTGATCCATGACCAAAATATCGTGAGACAATAGGAATTATGACAAGGTGGTATTTAGGTTAAATCGTTAAATCGTTAAAGCGATAACTCCCGTGTTTTGGGTAGTTGTGATGGCTTGCTAGAGTCCGCTCACAACTTGTGAATCATAAAATTGATTTGCTGCCAACTTCACGTGAGGCCTGCTGGGTCACACATGAGCAGGATCAAGATGCTAATTTTTGGGACACGAATTAGGGTTAATTCGTGAGTCACTTAGGTGACACAATTTAGGACATAGTTAAATGTCTTAGGACATTAAATCTTGTCTTAAATAAATATCTATGATTGAGGTTTTAAATTTGTTGGACAAATTTAAATTTAAATTAATTGTTAAATAGTTTTACAATTAAAATATTAGTGAATAAATAAATTAAATAAGTTTCCTAAAAATTAGGGAATTATTGATTTATTAAATTCACTAAAATTGGGAAATAAAAGGATGAGGGTGGCGCCTCATTATCTTTGTTTTTATTAATAGAAATTGTTTTTATTAATTAAATAAAGATAAGATAAATATCTTTTGGAAAAGATATAGGATTTGAATTAAAAGATATTAAGGTAATTCTTTTATTCAAAATTGTTAGGAATTAGTTATAACTACCTAAGGAGTTTGGGTTGTTATAAAATTCCTCCAAAAACTCCATGAGAATTTCGCCTACCCCCTTTCTTGGGATGGAAGATTTGATCTTGCATTTTAGAGTTTGGGTCTAGGCTAAAGTCGATTTTTATATTTAATTATTAAAGTAATATTTAAATTATAAAATCAAAATCTCATGACTCATTCCAACCAATAGGATTTGAGCAAATCAAGATTTGATCCAAGATTTGATCTTGGATAGGTCAAATTCGAAAATTGGGCTTTATCTTTGAATTATAATATTAAGTTTAATATTATAAATCAAAAGATATTTTGAGATATCTAAAAGATATCCCATATCTTAGAGATATCCTAATTGGATTAGGATTCCCTAAAACTAGGAATGAGAACACTATAAATAGAGGCACTAGGCGCCTATCTCAGAGATAACTCACAACACAGATCAATTCTTGGTCAGACCAAGAATTTCGCCTAGAGCATCTATAGAGAGTGAAAAATCGCCTAGTCCTAATATTATGAGAGTGAGTCGATTTTCTTGAAGAAAGAGAATTGGACCTGCACCTGATAATATTAGTACTTCCCAATCAATCTTGATAATCAAGAACAGTTCTTGATTATTCAAGAATCATAGATAGAGTTCCCGTATTCACTTGGGAAGAAGTGAAGGAGGCTAGCACCTGGGCATCTGCCAAACTGCTCGTGTGGATCACCGGTAGAGGAAGGACACGCGAAGTGGACTTCTCAAATTCACGAACACGATAAGTCACCGATTGAAATTAGGTAAACATCTTTACTTTCCTGGTATAAACATAGTTAGTAGATCTTTGAAGGAATCACAGAGATAGCATATTTAATCAAGTTTTTTTTAGTTTTTCCGCTGCGCTCCCTCTGTGATTTCTCAACACACACAGGGTAATGGGACTAACTCAAGAAATCGAGAAAGTTATGGTTTGGATTACAAGGATGACTTTCCCATGCCTTATCCATGACCAAAATATCGTGTGACAATAGGGATTATGAGAAGGTGGTACTAAGGTTAAGTCGTTGATGTTAAAACGATAACTCACGTGTTTGGGGTAGTCGTGATGGCTTGCTAGAGTCCGCTCTCGACTTGTGAGTCATAGAGATGGCTTGCTGCCAATTTCACATGAGGCCTACTGGGTCACACATGAGCAAGATCAAGATGCTGTAATGGGACATGAATTAGGGTTAATTCGTGAGTCACTTTAGTGACACAAATTAAGACATAGTTGAATGTCTTAGGACATGAAGTCTTGTCTTAAATAAAATCTACATTTGTAATATTTAAATTTGTTAGACAAGTTTAAACATATTAATTGTTAAATAGTTAATTTGATTAATCTATTTACAATTGAAATCTTATTTAAAATATTAGGGAATAATGAATTGACTAAGTCTCCTAAGAGTTAGGGGATTATTAATTTATTAAATTCTCTAATATTGAAGAATAAGATGAGGTGGCGCCTCACTCTTGAATTTAATTAATGAAATATGATTTTGTTAATTTGAATTCAAGATTTAAATTTGAATTAAGATATTATGGTAATATTTTAATTCAATTTGTTAAGGAAATTAATAAGTTGGTTATAACTTCCTAAGAGTTAGGATTGTTTTCTTATTTATTAAATTCCTATAAAACAAATAAGAGGACGGGGCGAATTCTTGGAGATTCAAATGCAAGATTTGATCCTGCATTTTGAATTTCAAGAATGCATTTTGAACTTTAGGTTAAGATATTAATGTAATATTTTAATTAAGAATTCAAATCCTCTTGACTCATTCCAACCAATGGGAAGTGTGGATTCTAGATTTAGGTTTCAAGATATGATCTTGAAATTTAAATTAAGATAACCTCTTAATCTTGATTTATAATATTAATGTAATCTTATAATTAAGATTTTGTGATTCCCTAATTTTGAGGAATGGAGACTCTTTAAAAACACCACCAAGTCGCATATCCTAAGGGGATAGGGAGTTTTCGATCTAACAAAAAAACTTAGGGATAAAAGGGCGAGTTGTGTGTGAGAGTTAGAGGGAGGCGAAAAACCTAGAGTAAGTGTGGCCAAGAAAGTCGTTCTTGGCAGTGTGCTCATCTCTTGAGTTTTGGTGAGGAATTTTTGAGAAAAATTCCATACTAGTGCGCCACTTTGATTCTTGGTTTTTCAAGAAAAGTTCTTGAAATTGTGCGCCACTTTGATTTCTCAAGAAGTGTTCTTGAAATTTCAAGATTTGTAGATTGGTTCCCATAATCTCTTGGAGAAGAGATTGGAGGCTAGCACCTGAGTATCTGCCAAACTGTTCGTGTGGATCACCGGCAGAGGAAGGACACGAGTCTGTGGACTTCTTGGAATTGCAATCATTCAAGCATCTGTTTGATTTAGGTAAACATCTTATCTCACTGGTATAAACACAATTAGTGGATCCTGTGGAGGAGATTATAAAAAAATTTATTTTATCTTTTCCGCTGCGTTTGCTCAAGAATCTCCAACAATTAGTTCTCTGTATGATGAGGGTGGTTGACCCCACTTCTCGAATGTAGAGACTGTCTATATCTACACTCGTCTTGCGTTGATTACAATTTTCAATAACCGTGTGTTGTGTAATAGAGAACTGTGTTAATGTTAGCGTTTAAGATTAACTGATAGTGAAACTACAAAACCTATAGTTGTGGATCTTCATTAGGGAGAGAAACAAAATAACTAGTGGGATTAGATATGACATTTAGGAAAGTTCAATTCCGTTCAAGAGAAGGTATTGAAAATCTTAGGGTATGTCATGTTGGAGATTGTGCCCTAGGGCCAATCATTTTATAGATATGTTGTGAACATATCAATTAATTTATGGAGATAAATTAATGGTTATCATACTATTAGCATGTTTACTATGATAACAGTCCATGATTAATTATGAGATAATTAATCTAAACTGTCCCTGGTCGCCCATTCAAGTGGGAACTTGAAATGAACTAAGACCAGCATGACCTCGGTGCATAGAGATGCATACACTAGATGTTGGTACGAGAGTCATGGTGCAATTACGTAAGGGGTTACGAGTTGCTGGACATGACCCGGAGAGTCCTGCATGGGTTTAGTCATCAGCTTGCCTCTCCTGTACACCTGTCACGACGCCTTAGACCTGAGGTCATCATTATTCCGGGGTTGCAGTTGTCAGACTTTGGCTTAGTCTAACGCTGCCCGTAACAGGGTAGTTGTAATGACTAAGTACGGGTTTGGTTGATTGCCGTGCTGAGGAATGTGGATTGGCCAAAATGGGATTTTGTCCCTCGTTAAATGAGAGATATCTAACTGGCGCCCTCGATGAGTTTGTCCAGGAAAATGCGTGGCCACGTTGGGATTTGGGACTTACTCAAGAAATCGAGAAAGTTGAGGTTTGGATTATGGATGACTTTCCTGTGCCTAATCCATGACCAAGATATCGTGTGACAATAGGGTCTTTGACAAGGTGGTACTAAGGTTAAGTCGGTTTTGGTAAAAACCGATAACTCACGTGTTTTGGGCAGTCGTGATGGCTTGCTAGAGTCCGCTCACGACTTGTAGGTCATGGAGATGACTTACTGCCAACTTCACGAGGGGCCTGCTGGGTCACACACGAGGAGGAACAGGACAC
>QANZ01039406.1:41712-54315 GCA_003254925.1 Chamaecrista fasciculata
ATTAATTTATGGAGATAAATTAATGGTTATCATATTATTAGCATGTTTACTATGATAACAGTCCATGATTAATTATGAGATAATTAATCTAAACTGTCCCTGGTCGCTCATTCAAGTGAGAACTTGAAATTAACTAAGACCAACATGACCTCGGTGCATAGAGATGAATACACTAGATGTTGGTACGAGAGTCATGGTGCAATTACGTAAGGGGTTACGAGTTGCTGGACATGACCCGGAGAGTCCTGCATGGGTTTAGTCATCAGCTTGCCTCTCCTGTACACCTGTCACGACGCCTTAGACCTGAGGTCATCATTATTCCGGCGTTGCAGTTGTCAGACTTTGGCTTAGTCTAACGCTGCTCGTAACAGGGTAGTTATAAGGGCTAAGTACGGGTCTGGTTGATTGCCGTGCTGAGGAATGTGGATTGGCCAAAATGGGATTTTGTCCCTCGTTAAATGAGAGATATCTAACTGGCGACCTCGATGAGTTTGTCCAGGAAAATGCGTGGCCACGCTGGGATTTGGGAGTTACTCAGGAAATCGAGAAAGTTGAGGTTTGGATTATGGATGACTTTCCTGTGCCTAATCCATGACCAAGATATCGTGTGACAATAGGGTCTTTGACAAGGTGGTACTAAGGTTAAGTCGGTTTTGGTGAAAACCGATAACCCACGTGTTTTGGGTAGTCGTGATGGCTTGCTAGAGTCCGCTCACGACTTGTAGGTCATGGAGATGACTTACTGCCAACTTCACGAGGGGCCTGCTGGGTCACACACGAGCAGGAACAGGACACCGTTTAAAAGGGACACGAATTAGGGTTAATTCGTGGGTCACTCGGTGGCACGATTTAAGACACAGAGGAAATGTCTAGGACATTATGTCTTGTCTTAATTGATCTACAATTGTGAAGTATTTAAATTTGTGAGACAAATTTAAATATAATAATTGTTAAATGATTAATGGGGATTAATTATTTACAATTAAAATATTAAGGAAAAATAATTCAGATAAGGTTACTAAGAGTTAGGAAATTATTGAATTATAAACTTCCCTAATATTGGCATGAGGGTGGCGCCTCTTTTAGCAATTTAAATTAATAAAATTGTTTTATTAATTTAAGTCATGAATTTGAATTCAAAAGATTTGATGGAGATATCAAAAGATTTGAATTCAAAAGATTTGATGAGATCTCAAATCAGGATCTTTGGAGAATCATGACTTCCTAAGAGTTAGGAAGGTTTTTGATTTATAAAATTCCAAAGATAATTAGAGCAATATGGCGCCATCTTAGAGTATCTTTTGGGGAGATTTGATCTCTCATTTGATTCTCTAAGATTACGATTTGAATTTAAATTTAATATTATGGTAATATTATAATTTGAAATTCAAATTCATGAAGCCATTATTATTATGCTTTAGAATTATAATAATGCTCTAAAAATAATTATAAAAGCCCTAGGGCTAGGCGCCTAGGCTAAGGTTGAGTGAGAATTCAATTGTGCAATTTTCATCCTCCTTGTTGAGAGAGATAGAAAAATCGTCTCCTTCAAAACCCTAGTTTCCAAGTGAGGAAATTTTTGGTTCTCATGAGTTGAGAGGGTAAAATCGACTTGGCCTAAGAGTTAGGCAATTCAATTTGTGGTTGCCAAAAATTAGGGTTTGTGAGAGAAGGAAATACAAGAAGGAGTTCTTGTGGGGAATTCTCCATTGCGCCACTTTTGGAGTTTGAATCAAGAAGGAGTTCTTGAGTTCAAATGCACTGTAGATTGGTCCCTGGTTCTTTTGGAGAAAAGAACTGAAGGCTAGCACCTTGGTGCCCGAAGAAACTGTTCGTGTGGATTACTGGCAGAGGAAGGACACTGCGAGTGGACTTCTGGGAGACGCCTTGTTCAACCAACCGATTGAAACTCGTGAGGTATACCACTATCTTCCGTTGCGTTAGGCGCCTAGAATTCCCAACATGTCATACAATAGTCTGGTGGTGATGCTCGGAATACGTTACTTTGCAGCACTTTTGAATGATATTATGTGTCAGTTCAAATACCATACCACCTCAAAGGCGATGTAGATCACATTAGAGAGACCGACTTGGCGACACTGTGGCCACCAAACTAAGGCAACTTACAATCAAGTTTGATGTCTCTAAGATGCACTCTAACAAGAGAATTGAGACGCATCAAAGGGAGAAAACAAACAATTTATGGGAGTATGTGCCAGCCTGAAAACTTCCAACTAGTAAGTAGTAAGTTCAAACTATTACTAGATCTCTTCCCTCCTCTTGGGAGCGCGTGTAGGTAATTTCAACCTCCACTAATATCATTAAATTTCTAAATTTGATGAAATCAAACACTGCATGGTTTTGACGGATTAGTGGCATGAGGTTGCAAAATCCATCAAGCCCATAGCCTAAGTGGTTGATGCTTCTTAAAGCACAAGGCTCCAAGAACAAGAACTATGGGTTAAAGAGATGTGGTGTTAGGAAGAGAAAGACTGAGTATAAGGTAAGTAGCCCCAGTTCAAAAGAGAAGCAAGGGAGGAAATAAGTTTTTAGCCAAAGTCTAATGGTGTTTGTGTCAAAAGGACATTACGCGCAAAGTAGTTTGCGATGAATTTTCCTCTCACCCATGAACATTAGTTCATGGAGTTTCGTCCTCTGCCCAGTGGGAGCAGAAGTATCCTTGAGGGAACAAAGCATCAATAAAGTAATGGAGTTAGGCGCCTACAAACTCAAGTTGCGTAGCGGCCACTCTTTGTCTTTATATATGCTATTTGTTCTAGATACTGAGCGGATCTCGTTGCATGCTATCTCTTCGAGAGAACTTTGGAATTAGTGTGATCTACATGTTCATCATGACTCTATAGTGTTAGCTTTTGATTTTATGACAATGGTTGTGTTGTGATACACCTTGGATTACATTCATCTAGTTCAAGTAGTTGCCTTACTATGTCTTCTTTTGTGGTTGATATACCTGTTTAGAACAGGTGTGTAGGATGAGTTTACTTACTGGTGGAGGAGAATTTGAGAGGACTAATTCCCAAGGCCAATTTATAAACATTTCCTTACAAACAAAGCAACTTAAAAATCATTAAGTCATTAAATCAGAAGTTTCGTCTTCATCAAATTAGTCCACCCTGACATCAGTAGTCCGGGGAGTGTGTGAGGGCCAAGGCAAAGGGTCTTGTATTTTCTCACTATTGTGTGATGAAAAAGGAATAGTTAGATAGCTAACCATTCCAGACACTTCATAGCAAACTGGTTGCTTTTGGAGTAGGTTAAGTTGATAATGGCTTAGGTAGATGTCACCATCGGGGAGATGTCTTGCCAAAGGCCTTTTATGCTTAACCATTTGCCCTCTGATTCTGTGAGTATGATTCCTTATGAGTACTAATTGGGTAAAAGACCTTATTAGAGTAGGCTAAGATCATGAGGGTTTGTAGCACATTTGATCCTTTCCAGTAGTGTGGGAAGCTTGTTCTTAGAGGCAAGTAGCTTATCTCGTTGAGATAGCTTGATCACTCAAAAAGGATACGTCTTCATTAGCAAGGATGAAGACACTGCAGTCACAGAATTTGTCTAAGAATGTAACATTCCTTAAGACTAACTTTTCTAGTAAGGGAGATGGATTTTAGAATGTGCACCTTCGTTAAGAGGAAGAGGATCAGCAACACACCAAGAGAAGCGTATAGATCCACCTCGAGTTGCCAAGTCCAGTGGGAGTGATGCTTATGAGAAGCATGCCTCCCACAGAGCACAATTAAAGGAGAGTACTAGAGAAGTAGTAACTCCCATATGAAGAAGAGCCTAAGATAGTTTAAAAAGGCTCTCTCCAACCTTGCTAGTAAATGGTGGACTAAAAAGATAGAAGAAAAGATGATGAAGTCTCTAAGGACAGACCGAGTACAAGACTTGGTGGATTTGCCCCGCGCCGAAAGGCATTTTGAGAACAAGTGTGCTCTCAAAGGTTAAGGGAGGCAGATGAGTCAGTTGACTACTACTAGGCACATTGAGCAGTGAAGAGGTTCACACGATAAGAAGGTATCGAAAGTGACGAAGCCTTTTTGTTTGTTGTGTGGACAAAGTTTGATTCTAGCTTTCGTCACCAGTTTAAGTCTAGGAGCACCTCCGATGGATGTCAAGACCACTTACTTGAATGATAACCTAGGTGAAGAATTTACATGCATGGGCATGTAAATTTTGTGGCAAAAGGCCAGGAGCACAAATGTGCTAACTCTAGTGATCTGTCAAGATCTCGCACCTTCATCTAGACTCGTGGTAATTGACCACTTAGTCCATGTAAAGAAAGCTGAGAGTATTTCATTACCCTCACACCCTGTGTAAAAGACATATGGTCAGCTTGAAACTATATATAGACTACTTCAGCCATTTAAAATGGTTATGTTATCATCTTTTAAGATGAAGGAAATGGGTTAGACAGTGGGAGCCTAGATTCATAGAGATTGCTCTAAGAATTAGCTCACTCTCTCACAAGAATCCTACATAGAAGAGATTCTTGGCAGATTCCACGAGAGGGAACTTGAACCCAGGTGATGCCTTAGTAGAAAAGGCGAGTTTGAGGCTTGCTTTATGCCTTTAGACTAAGTCGAAGATAGAGTCATGAAGATGAATTCTCACACATGCGTTTGGTAGCTTGAAGTATAATGAGGAGTGTACTTGCTCCAACGCACCTTTTGTAGTCGGCTTGGTGAGCCGTTATCAGTCAAATCTAGGACAGACATCTGTCTAGAGACTTTTAAGGTACTTGTAGGGCACTGCTGACAATCAGTTATTTTCATCATAGTGACATACAAGTGGTGAGTCACACTGACGATGATTGGGTAAAAGACTTGGATAAGTAAAAGTCCATGTCTGAGTGTATTTTCTAGCTAGGCACTAGGCCGAAGCGAGAAATGTTCATGTATTTCTCTAACGTAGAGTTCATTGCATGATCATCAGCAGTATGAGAGGCATTCAAGTTTGAGATGATCTTATATCACTTGGATATCGTAAATAAAGCCGACAATCCAGTGATATTGGTCTCCTAGGCCAAACAGCTATGATTTACACCATGAAAGCCCAAGTACCATAGAAGGACGCAACACAACTTCATATGAGACGTTGTTGCACAGTTATAAATTACCATGTGATATTAGTCTACGCACCAATTACCCGTGGAGGGGGATTCTCGCAAGATGACCCATGACGGAGCATTGGATCTAACCCCTCTCAGTCCCATAGTGGTGGGTTGGCTGTATGAAGAATACAATTTATAAAACTAGTGTTTTAGATACATCAGGCTATCATATACCTACTCTAATTAGGGAAAAGATTCCTGAACAGACATAGGTTCCCCAATGAATGCTTCATTGGTATCACCAACACTTAAGAACATGTTTTGTGACATGTGAAATTTATAGGATTGCATAGATCAAGGTAATTTAACAAAGTTTATGTATTAAATTTTATGTCATGAGGACAAGCTTTAGAAAAGCACTAGTTCTTGATAATAAATAAGGTGTATTGCAAAGACATACCTTTATTTTGTGCGAATCAAGAAGAATATTACATAATACACAATGTATGTCGTACAAGCTTGGGTGGTTGGCTCTCTCACATGAGCAACCGCCTTAGACACACAAGTAGTGTGGGCCAAGATGAGACTTGAATGTTTTTCCTAAACACCATGGTTGGATAAAGTGTGAATATCTAGAGGCAGCTCAAAAGCGTCGAGTGTTGGACAAGAAAACACCAAATAAAGAATAGATAAGTCGCCCTAGTAAGTGTACTAGGATAAGATCCACTAAAACAACGAGAAAGTCTTGTGATCGAATTATGAATCCCCGCTATTCATAATGCCTGTAGCCAGACGTGAGTGCTCCGCTTGGCGCTGTGAGAAGCGAGCGAAGCGTGGTAGCAATCTCAAGTCAGATTCTAGGTGAATCTGGACTAGGGTCTCTGTGGTGTAAAGATGAATGATCGAAATCAACATACACTCGAGAACAACACCACATGCGTTTCATACCGCAGGTGCTTTAAGAATCGCATAGGGAAACATGTGAATGAATCGATGCTTCAATGTTGTGAGTCCCTGAAAGGATTAGAGAAGGTAGTGCATGCTACTTTGATGTCTTTCTAAAAGGTTATGACAAAATATGGCCCAATAGGAGACAGTTAGGAAAGCAACTATCTTTGATTGAATTGATAGGAGGGCGAAAGGAAGACTTTGTTGACATATACATATGTGGTATTATCCTGAGGTCGACCCATCATGTGATCCCTTTGGAGGATCTCATGGATGTGGATACCTATCATAATTGAGTGTGGCTAAAGTCCTAGTCTTAATGTAGACTTAGAGGGATTGACTAGCCATGTATACAGACATGTCTAGGGAACCATGACACTTTATTTTTTGGATGAGACAAGTGGTCACATCATCACACTTTTTGGGTTGTAGCATCAGTATTGCTGGGCCTAAAAGGCTTCTAGAATAAGGCTCTCACATATCGTGTCAAGGATAAGGAATGCCATGGACCTCCCACAATGTGCGAGTGGGAGTATGTTGGATTTTGTGGGCTAAATATCTACCCATGTGGGAGTCCAATTGGGTTATGGGTTGACTCATTGGAATGTGGGTTATTTCAATCCATGTGTTGGCTTGGGGGCTCTCATATTGAGAGAACCCATATAGTTATATTTCTCTCTCTTTGAGTTCTTCTTCCGCGATCAATTGTGGAAACATGGCTCTACCTCTAGTAGGTAGAGTCTCACCGTTTGGTGGAGTTCGTGATGAAGAGATCAATGTTTGGAGATCAGTCTTGGTGGAGTAGAGCCACTAGCAAGATCGAGAATATTAGCGATGACGTCCAGGTTAGTAAGTTCCGCATTGAGTTTTTATAGTTGCCTAGATTTGTAATTATGATTCAGGTTTCGGTTCTTGGGGATCCGAAATCCTTCATATTAAATAAATTATAGTTACAAAAAGGTACATATTTAATTCATTTGGTAATTATTACAATATATATATGACTCGAACAAGACATTGGACGTTAGAAAGTTGGCAAAAAATAAACAAGACACTGAGCATAATTGTAGTTGCCCAGCTCATAGTTTTCAAAAGCCAAAAACTAGAAACCATTCTCAAAACCAAAGCGAAGTGTTCACCTCCAAAAATTATGTGCTAAGTCCAAGAATCTATGGGCTTAAATACCAATATAAATAGAGTCACTAATACCAATTTATAATCACACAATACTTTCATACTCATTTCAAATAACATTATAGATTCCATCTAGAGTTAGCATCATATGGTGTGTAAAGATGATGGAGATGAGAGTAATAAATATGTGGTTAAAGAAAATTTAGAGCTAATATTTTTAAATTGACTCAATGAGTTACCAAAATGACTTCAGGATTTTGGGTTCATCCAGCTACTTAAAGCTAGAGGATGACAGTGATCACCAAAGAAGAAAATTCGATGATTTTCCTCCCAATTTCAGATTGGGAATACCGTCAACTTGTCGACGATATAGAGAAAAGTTAATGACAAATATAATTTTAATATATCATTGGAAGTTTAAAAGTAAATTATTTCATGACTTAAAAAAAGCACTTATGCATGCATTAGGTTTTGATTGCAAATTATGATGTTATAGCTCAAACAATAAACATAAACCTTGTCTTCCCATTGCAAACTGTGAGCTCGAAATAAAAAACTGTGTGTATCCAAACAAATATAAATAGAGGAATTTAATACCATCTTATAGTCACACAATAGTTTTACACTATATCCTGTTAAGTTTTGTGTAAATATTAGTTTGTTTTAGTATTATTGTACTGCTGTGCATTTTAGTCCTTTGGTTTTTTTGATTGTAAATATTATAGGTTTGTGTACAGCTCATAGGTTCTAGATTTTTCTTCTATTTGTTAGTTATCCTTCAACCAATGAGGTGTCTGCACATATCCTCATTTAATTGTATATAACCATTGAAGGATAATGAATACATACACAGAATATTTCAGCATTTTTCTTTGTACTCTGATTACCTTTTTCATGGTATCAGAGCCTGAAATATACCCTCTTTGCTGATACATACCTTTTTTTGCCCCTACTTTCCTTTTACCTAATTAATTTCATGGCAGACAACCCTAATTCGGCGCACTCATCTTCCTCCTCTCTTGAAATTGCGATTCCTCCTAACCCTACCCCTGCGATTGCGAGTGGCGGCATCCATCGTCTCGACGATGGCCCTTACGTCCTCTACAACTCCGATCACCCAGGAATGGCGCTCGTCACTTCGCATCTCACAGGACCCAATTACTTGACTTGGAGCATCGCCATTAAGACGTCTCTTGAAGCTAAGGACAAAACTGCCTTCATCGATGGAACTTTGCTACCACCAGCTGATGAGAAGGAGTTTCGAAGGTGGAAGAAGGTCGACTCGATGATCAAATCGTGGATTATCAACTCCATCTCTAAGGAAATCGCTGATACTCTGATTTACTGTCATTCTGCCAAGCGCTTGTGGGACGAACTTGAGGAGAGGTATGGTGTTAGTTCTGGACCTCAACTCTACAAAATACAGCGTGAGTTATCATCTATGTAGCAAGGTACAAATTCTGTTACCACATATTACAATAGAATGTTCAAGGCTTGGGATGAATTAGATAGGCTTTCTCCTATTCCTGTTTGTAAATGTTCTCAGTGTACTTGTAATGTGACTGCTAAAATGAAGGATCTAACTGTTGGGAAATCACAGAGGGAGCGCAGCGGAAAAATAAAAAAAAAAAAACTATGCTAACTCTGTGATTCCTTCCAGGATCCACTAACTATGTTTATACCAGGAAAGTAAAGATGTTTACCTAATTTCAATCGGTGACTTATCGTGTTCGCGAATTTGAGAAGTCCACTCCGAGTGTCCTTCCTCTACCGGTGATCCACACGAGCAGTTTGGCAGATGCCTAGGTGCTAGCCTCCTTCACTTCTTCCCAAGTGAATACGGGAACTCTATCTATGATTCTTGAATAATCAAGAACTGTTCTTGATTATCAAGATTGATTGGGGAGTACTAATATTATCAGGTGCAGGTCCAATTCTCTTTTCAAGAAAATCGACTCACTCTCACAATATTAGGACTAGGCGAATTTTCACTCTCAATGGGTGCTCTAGGCGAAATTCTTGGTCTAACCAAGAATTGATGTGTGTTGTGACTTGTGTTTGTGTTAGGCGCCTAGAGCCCTATTTATAGTGTTCTCATTCCTAATCTTAGGGAATCCTAATCCAATTAGTAAATCTCTAAGATATTGGATATCTCAAAATATCTCAATATATCTTTTGATTTATAATATTAAACTTAATATTATAATTCAAAAATAAATAGGTGGCAAATCGAATTTGAGACTCAAAATCAAATCTTGAGATCAAATCTTTATTGCTCAAATCCTATTGGTTGGAATGAGTCATGAGGAATTTGATTTTATAATTTAAATATTACTTTAATATTATTTATTATAAAAATCGAATTTGCCTATCTTTTAAACTCAAAGTGCAAGATCAAATCTTGCACCCCAAGAAACAAGCTAGGCGCCTTCCTCATGTGTCCTTGGAGGAATTCTATAGCAACCCAAACTCCTTAGGTAGTTATAACTAATTCCTAACAATTTTGAATAAAAATATTACTTTAATATCTTTTAATTCAAATCCCATATCTTTTCAAAAGATATTCTTCTTATCTTTATTTAATTAATAAAACATTTTCATTAATAAAATTAAGATAATAGAGGCGCCACCCTCATCTCTTGTTTTCCTAATATTGGTGAATTTAATAAATCAATAATTTCCTAACTTTTAGGAAACTTATTTAATTTATTATTCCCTAATATTTTAAACAAGAATTTAATTGTAAACTATTTAACAATTAATTTATATTTAAATTTGTCCAACAAATTTAAATACTATAATCATAGATATTTATCTAAGACAAGATTCAATGTCCTAAGACATTTAACTATGTCTTAAATTGTGTCACCAAAGTGACTCACGAATTAACCCTAATTCGTGTCCCAAAATTAGCATCTTGATCCTGCTCATGTGTGACCCAGCAGGCCTCACGTGAAGTTGGCAGCAAGTCATCTTATGACTCACAAGTCGAGAGCGGACTCTAGCAAGCCATCACGACTACCCAAAACACGCGAGTTATCGCTTTAACGTTTTTAACGATTTAACCTAAATACCACCTTGTCATAATTCCTATTGTCTCACGATATTTTGGTCATGGATCAGGCACGGGAATGTCATCCATAATCCAAACCACAACTTTCTCGATTTCCTGAGTTAGTCCCAATTCCCAGCGTGGCCACGCATTTCTTGGACAGACTCATCGAGGGCGCCAGTTAAATATCTCTCATCTTAATGAGGGACAAAATCCCATTTTGGTCAACCACATTCCTTTGCACGGTAATCAACCAAACCCGTACCTAGCCTGTATGGCTACCCTGCTACGGGTAACGTTGGACTAGGCCAAAGTTTGACAACTACAATGCCGGAATAGTCAAGACCTCAGGTCTAAGGCTATCGTGACAGGTGTATAGGAGAGGCTCGCTTATGACTAAACCCATGCAGGACTCTCCGGGTCGGTCCACCAATTTGTAACCCTTACATAATTGCACCATGACTCTCGAGAATCATCTAGTGCATGTATCTTTATACACCGAGGTCATGCTGGTCTTGGTTCATTTACGCTCCCACGTGAATGATCGACCAGGGACAGTTTTAGATTAATTATCATATAATTAATCAAGGATTGTTATCTTAGTAAACACGCTAATAATATGATAACCATTAATTTATCTCCATAAATTAATTAATATGTTCAAAACATATTTATAAAATGATTGGCCTTAGGGCACAATCTCCAACAGACTCCCACTTGCACTAGGTACAATCATTAATCAAACTGTTCCTACACTAGAAACATTCATTAATGTGTCTAATCTCCATAGACATTACATGACGTTCATGTAAGACCCGTGCCAGGGGCTTCGTAAGAGGATCGGCAACTTTATCCTCGAATGCTACCCTTCATATCCCCCATCCTATGGTGATAACGTCTGAGAGTATATATATACATATATATTCCACTGTCGGAACATCAGTGGGGACCCAGTCCCATTTGGTGTCTTTCCTGTCTCCACAGGGTGACCACCAAAATTACCTCAGACACAAGTTTTACGGTTCGCGTCTCCATGCGACCAACCTTATGTTGTAGAATCAGTAATCGTGCTCTATTTGGAACCTTTCCAACTCACGATGCTACCGTTCAGGAGAAATACGTTTTCAAACTGCGATTTAAAACATCTTGGTTGGTTTTGAAAACGGTCACCTGTGTAACCAATTACACATTACTTCCACCATAAACCAAGAATTCATCCTTAGTTCTTCTTAAGTACTAAAGGATGTCTTTGACAGCGATCCAATGATCCTCACCAAGGTCTTGTTGGCACCAGCTCGTCATGCTCAGGGCAAACCATGATTCATCACTTATGAATCACTTCTTGGAATCTCGCATACTGAACCCCTTCAGTATCTTATCCAAGTATGTATACTGACTTAATTTAAGAAGCCTTCGAGATCTATCTCTATAGATCTTGATGCCTAGAATATAGGCAGCTTCTCCTAAGTCCTTCATTGAGATTGATTTTCCCAACCAAGATTTCACAATCTCTAAGGTTGGAATATCTTTTCTAATGAGCAATATGTCATCGACATATAGCACCAAGAACACAATTGTGCTCCCACTAACCTTCTTGTAAACACAAGGTTCATCTTCGTTTTGTGAGAAGACAAACTCTTTAACTACCTCATCAAAACGATGAGTCCAACTCCGGGATGCTTGCTTCAATCCATAAATGGATCTCTGAAGCTTGCATACCTTCTTTGGTTCCTTTGGACATACAAACCCCTCAGGCTGTGTCATGTACACATCCTCGAGCAGCCTTCCGTTAAGGAATGCTGTTTTGACATCCATCTGCCATATCTCATAGTCATAATATGCGGCTATGGCAAGGAGGATCCTAATGGATTTGGCCATTGCAACAGGTGAAAACTTTTCGTCATAGTCTATACCATGACGTTGCGTAAATCCCTTCGCAACCAGCCTCGCCTTGAAGCTGACATTGTCATCCATATCTGTTTTCTCTTTGAAAACCCACTTGCACCCTACGGGTTTTACCCCTTGGGGTGGAGCGACCAAGGTCCATACCTTGTTGTCGAACATCGATTGCATCTCAGCCTTCATGGCTTCAACCCATTTCTCAGAGTTGGGATCTACGATGGCCTCTTGATAGGTTGTGGGTTCACCACGCTCCATGAGCAACACATCTCTGTTTTCAGTTACGAGAAATCCGTAATATCTCTCTGGCTGAAAACTTGTCCTATCAGACCTTCGTGGTCCTTGTGTTTCTGGAGGAGCTTTCACAACGTCTTGTGGTACTTCTCCAGTTTCCGTCTGTGCCTCTGATGTGCTTTGTGGATTTTGAATTTCTTCAAGATCCATCTTACTCCCACTGTTTCTTTTGGAAACTAGATCCTTCTCTAAGAAGAATCCA